>JACEFZ010015760.1:27500-45000 GCA_014155875.1 Cepaea nemoralis | reverse complement strand
TCTTTTTAATCTAAAAAAAAAACAAACTCCGATGCGGAGCAAACACGGCAGGGGGCTTCTGATCGTCAGAAGCCTACCCCTTCCCCAAGTATTCCAGACACTTTAATTTCTTGATACTCTTTGAGGGTGGTCCCATCGGTTCATGACTCTGGGCGTCTTACCCCTGCCGTGGAGACTTTCGGTCACATTAGTTATCTCCGATGTTATGCTTGTCCCTTCGCTGTTCGCTGTTACCTTGTACACTTTCAAGTCCCACTCTCCCTCAGTGGGGAGAGTCCGTGCAGCCCGTGCTCGCCCCTTAGCACGTGTTGTCATGGGATGCCAGCTTCATCTCCCCGCCACGGTCTCTGTCACCTCAATATTTCTCAGTTGCCGTGTTCCTTCTCCGTGCCCTGTTCACGGCGCCTCACCCTATTAGGAAGCCGAATCTTTTTTTCTTTCCGGATCCACCTCTTGGTCTCTCAAAAGCTGACTGGGTGCGACCTACGGTCGATTATCGCTATATTATGGAGGTTGGACTTCGGACGACATTTGCGTGATTCGACTGCACTCAAACTCACCACCCACGTTCGGAGGAAGGGCTAAAGCGCTGACACGAGACGTTGCAAAGTTCGTGGTCGTGATCGAGAAATTGTTGGTACTGCAGTTACCGCTTCTAACCATACAAGTTTCGAGACTCGTTCCATTCTAGGTTACGGCAGTTCCATAACCAGCACGAGGCCTTTTCGGCTGCCTCAGACAGTCGCTTCTGGGCCCGGGCTCTTGATCGTCCTTTCGTGCCCATTCGCTTCAGCACATCAAACACGGTGTGGGCGATAAGACCTCTGGCGCCTAAGTCGACGGCGAACAGCATGACGGTGTACTCCTCCCGCCTAAGACTTGCGACCATGTCATTGTACTTCTCTATCTTATACAGGTGTTGCTCCTCAATATTCGATTCGTACGGGACAGTCAGCTCAATCAGCGTTAGCTGCTTGGCTGACGAGGAGCTAAGTACAATGTCAGGTCGCAAGCCAAACCTTCGGATCACTTCAGGGTATTTGCCACGGCCCTTTAGGTCTACGGTTAGTTGCCAGTCCCTCGCACCATCGGAAACGGTAGCCAGCGGCACGTCGTCAGCTTTACCATTTCTGCACCCTTCTCGGATGAAGGAAATTTCCATCGGCCTCGGCCTGTACCCCTCTCTGTTCGCTTTCATCCTTGCTACGTCCACCATGGCGGCCAACTCGGTAAGGACTTTGTTATGTTAAATGCCCTTAGGTCAGAGCGACCTTACAACCAGACAGCACGTGTTCCGCTGTCTGGACAATTTGAGCTTTCGTACAGAGGAGACAGAACGGGTCGGTGGTTTCCTCCATTTGGCCAAGTTGGCATCTGATGGTAGGACGTCGTAGAGCAATCGGACGACGAAACTTAGACGTAGTGGTGCCATGCGCCAGATCTCATTGCACGTAATGGATTTTTGCACTACCGATTCCCATGACATCAACTGCGCCTGCTGCGCCTGTTGGGCAGACTTGCGGACTCTTTCGTCGTCTTCCCCCTTGCGGATCTCTTTAACCACCAGGTCCCTGCCTTCCTTGGCCGTCGCCTTAGAGCACATCGGATCATTACCTTGGAATCCGAACCCTTTGTTATCAATTCGTGTGTGGCCCATTACTTCCTTCAGCTGGAGTGTAGCCTGGGCTTCTTCGACTGCGATGACGACTTTCCACTTCCTTCCCGTTTTCAAGGCGGGAACTGAAGCACTGACCGTTATGTCTGGAGACTCGTACAGCTTCATCGCGAGTCTGGTATTTTCCGGCTTTGAACTCTTCCATGAGGGACATGAACGGGAGGACGAGCTTACTCTGCTTACAATACAATACCACTGTCGTGAGGCAAGCGGGTACTCCAAGCCACTTTCTCATGTACCTGCTTATCTTACTCTCCGTGGTACTCACTGTGTACGTGCCAATATCATATATCAGCAGCGGCTACAGGAGTTTCGGAATAAGCATAAATTGGAGGACCCAGATTTTGAACTTGCCTATCAGCCTGGTTTTGTCGATGGTATTCAGGCAGTTTGTCAGCATTGTTTGTATCTCTACCACCGCGTTCCTGTCCGTCAGGGTTAAGTCGTACACACGACCGAGAATCTTCACGGGTTCCGATATTACCGTGGGAATCGCTTGTCCGGCCACCGTGAACACCCTCTACACCGCTTTACCCTTCATGATCAACAGGCTTCTCGATTGATTGGGCTTAAAGCTAATCCTGCACCAGCGATCGTCCAATCTGAGGAGAGCTCTGCGAGCATAACTCTCCTTCGGTGTCAGGATTGTCGTATCATCTATGAAGGCTTTCAGCGGTGGCGTGTTCTTCCCATCACTGAGTTTCGGACCGTGTGCATAGCCGGACGCCTCATCCAACATGACCTGCATGGCCATGACAAATTATATCGGCGAAATCGTACATCCCATGGCAATACCCACTTGCAGGTTGATCCTATCTGGTCGTGAATGTTTTGGTCGAGAACCGAAGAGAGAATCCCGAGAAGTACTGCACTAGCTTTTCCGTTATGTTCTCGAGCACGTGAAAAGCCTTGAGTGCATGCCACAACAAATAGTATGGCACTGACCTATAGGCGTTGGCCAGATCCAACCATATCACGTGGAGTTCCTCCTTCTTCGTCTTCACTCTCTGGATAGCATCCCAGATCATGGTACTGTGCTCGAGACAACCGGGGACTCCAGGTAGCCTCTCTTTGAACCACTGTCTCGATGTACTTGTTCCTCATCAAGTACTTCGTGATTCGACTGGCCATGATCGAGAAGAATATTTTCCCCTCAACGTTCAGCAGAAAGATCGGCCTGAATGGGTAATGCCGGCAGAAATTTACTTTTTTGGAATGTAGATTCCGTTGGCCGTCTTCCACTCCGTGCTGACATGTTTCTGCTTCCACGCGGATTGCAGCATCCGGTGTAGCTTCCTAAGGACTTTCAGGCATCTTTTATAGACTTGTATAAGGCACACCGTTGGGCCCAGGTGCCTGACTTACCTCTCGCCTTTTTCCACTACCGCAAGCCACCTCGCTCCACATCGGAGGGCCTGGCATTGAACTCCACCATTGGTTTTGCCGGGCTTTTAAGCCCGTCGATCTCTCCGAGTGGAACGTTCCGTTGGGCATCGGAGGTGGTTCTCCAACTCCTCTTTGCTGACATCAAGGACGCCGGATCGCGGCTGGTCGAACAAGTCCCGTGCAAACTCGTATGGTTCCCGGAAGAACCTCTCACGCTCCTTCCGGGTTTTCCGCCTGTTTCTGCGGAACCGTTTCCGCTCGGGACAGGGCATTGTGCCTTGCTTTCAGATGCTGCCACACCTGGCGAAAGCCCTCTTTCTCATGATCTTCCGCCGATTTCCACTTTTTCCGAGCGACATTCCTCTGTTTCCACACCTCCTCCAGCAGTCTCTGCCGCCTATTTTTCTGCGGCAGAGCTGCTTCCCACCTCTCGCTGCTACCAAATTGATTCAGTGAGTGGAGGTAGACAATTTCTCTGAATTTTACCAATTACCCCTCAAGGGGTATGTGTTATAGCTTTTCTTCTAAAACACGTGACAACGTATCGTCTAATGACGCCCACTCTTTTTTCCTGGTGGCATTAAGGAACTTGATCACCATATCGGAAGGTTGCTCGGGCACTTCACAGGTGACCTCCATTTGAGTATTATCAGCTGCAGAACCCTGGGGTTCTCTGTGGGGTTGCCCTGAGTGATATCCTCGTGCGTCTCATCATCTCTTTCGGGACAGCACTGTCGTGCCTCCTGTGTCGTACTCGCGCACTTCTTCCGTCCATTGTGAATTCTCATTTCCAGGAAGAAGTCGAAGCTTTTACCACAAATGTATGGATAGCCCAACGGTCGTTGGTCTAAACTCATGGTCGGTAGGCGCCATGTTTCTTTTCTATTATGTCTATAACAGTTATGGCTCGTATCCCTTAACACAGCACTTATCTATACTTTCACTCCACTCGAAACATCAGACGCTGAAAAGTCGTTTAATCTTGTCCACATTTTTATTGAGAGCACCAGCTGTACCAGCAACACCGCTGGCAAAACCCAGCATTGGTTAATACGCAGCTGGTTCAGATCCTAGTCAGTGATTGTCTGTCGTAGGTACCTCTAGCTGTGCCAATCATGGCGTATATTTCTTTGTCTGTTGTCTCGACACCTCTAAACACAAGTGCGTCCCTGTCCAATATACTGACAAAATATATGAAAAATGGTACAACTTTCAGTAAGTACTCCTTTGAAGAAATTTTCACTCGATGTGACACCTCATTGGTGACCATGACAATCATCACACACACCTGACTGCACTCTTGGCAAGTCGCCCTGTAGCAGTAGCTTCTAGCAAGCATAAAACATTCTTTAGTTGTAAAGAGAATCACTGTTAGGCTACTTTCCTAAAACAAGCGTGTACCACCGCCAAGTACCTTGCAGGCTATTTCTTCATTCTTGTCAGGAAATACTAACGTTCCTAAAACTTGAACAGTTGTTTATCCATTCTTGTAAGGAAATAATAACGTCTCTGAAATCGTACAGTTGTTGCCAGTTAAGCCCTGGATCTCGTGTGACTTTCACCTGTACTTCACTCCTGAGTTCACGTATTAGTCACTCGCCTGTCACGGATCTCATCTCTTGCACGAGTAACCTTGACCTGTGCAGGCCCGTACCTGGTAACCCAAGTAAAGGGGCTAAACGTCTATTTCGATAACTATTCCGCCTCCTCTCCCACTGACTTCTGTCCTCATTGGGTCTATCTTTATTTTGCTGTTAAGGGAATAAACGCATATTTATTCTCTATTAACCTATATTTCTTCCCTTAGACCGTGTGATAAGTTAGTGTAACAACTAGACTCATGGCAGTATGCCCCCCCCCCCTTTTTTTCCAAAATGAATTTACACATATTGACATTCTAGTGGTGATCTAGATGTCTTGATAGAGACATTGATATCCAGCCCGGTCACTAATGTGGTTAGATACACACATACCCTTTTTGGCAATCTTTTCTTATGTGTTGACGGTTAGCAATACAATTAAATTATCATCAATAATTATAAAAGGCATACATATTTAGTTAGTAGTGATAAGTCAGGTCTTAGTCAGATATGACTGAGCTACCGTATGACAGTAGACGGTACTACCTGCTTTCTGTCAGCGCCGAATGTTGGGCGGCGCTTACCAAACCCGACACCCCACATTGTGCCAACGGCTTTGAGCGGAAGAGAGCAATTGGGAGGGTACTAGCCTTATCCTGGTGCGAGGAAATGCAACCCAAAGACAAAATAAGTCATGGCAGGGCAGACCAGGCCCTAAGCCTTGGTTGGCAGCTGGTCTAGGATCGAAGCTTCGACAGGCGGACAGTTAGAGCATTGCTTTGCTGATCCGGAAGCTTCTGCAGCTTGTCTTGTTCCAGATTATAGGTGTCAACTTTCCTCTGGAGTGAACTACGCAGGCCGAGAGAGGGATCATGCTGCATGGGCAACACATGGTTTCTTTATTTTAGTCCCAGGCTTTGTGCTATGGAGAGGCAATAACTCCATCCCTGGTCTTAACCGGTCTCGGAATCAAAGCGAGAGGCAACTGTTACGGGTTATAAGTCCTTGTCAGTTGGCGTAGACATGGGGCGCCACGCGTTGCCTCTGACGGTGGGAGACACCTACAGGTGTCACTGATCAGATACCGCCAGCCTCAAGCTGGGCAGCCCCCAGCCAATTGGGTGCTGATCTGCCACAGCCTGCCTGCTTCAATGGGTGCTTGGGGCTAGGACAAAATCTGAATCGCAGGCTGTAAAACCAATGCACCAGGTACTAATAAAAAGAATAGAAACCTCAAGCTACGGCTTGCAACCTGGAACGTGAGAACCATGTGTCCAGGATTTTTCCACTGACTTGACAAATATTGACGATGTGAGAAAAACGGCTGTGATTGATGCTGAACTCGATCGTCTTAACATTGATATTGCTGGCCTGCAGGAGACTCGCCTCGCTGAGGAAGGGTCACTCAGGGAAAACAATTACACCTTTTTTTGGAAGGGAAGAGGGCAGGCAGAAAAAAGGCAATATGGTGTGGGCTTTGCAGTGAAGAATTCGCTACTCGGAATGATTGATATTCCAGCTGGAGGTAATGAAAGATTATTATCACTGCGCTTGGCAACCTCATGTGGATTTGCCACCATTCTCACTGCATATGCACCGACACTCGCTTCCTCTGATGATGTGAAGGATATGTTCTATGAGCAGCTAGACTCTGCGATCAAGGCAGTTCCAAAATCCGACTACATTTATATGCTCGGTGATTTCAATGCTCGTGTGGGCAAGGATTCGAGTTCATGGCCAGTGTGCCTTGGAAAATACAACATCGGTCGCATGAATGATAATGGGCAAAGGCTGCTGGAGCATTGCACTAGAAATGACCTATGTATTACAAACTCCTTTTTTAAAACAAAAGAGATGCATAAGGTCACATGGAAACATCCAAGATCCGGCCATTGGCATCAGCTGGACTTCATTATCACACGGAGACAATATCTGAACCATACATCATTAACTCGAAGTTACCACAGTGCTGACTGTGATACAGATCATTCTTTGGTTGTTGCAAGGGTTAGACTGAGACCAAAGAGAATCTACACAGCTAAACACAAGTCTAGCCCCAGGATTAATATTACTAACACTCACGATCCTGGAAAGTGCTTTGAATTTCAACAGCAACTTGAAGACGCTTTCAATGATACATCAGAAAATTGTATAGTAAATGATAAATGGAGTAAACTTAAGGAAACTATTTATAAAACAGCGGTAGGGGTTTACGGCACTGTGGATCATAAGAGGCAGGACTGGTTTGCGGCAAACAGCCAGATACTGCAGCTCTTGATTGATAAAAAGAAGATAGCTCTCTTAAGAAACAAGGAAAGACCAACGCGTAACACTCTGAGTGAGCTGAAGCAAGCAAGGAAGGATGTACAAAAGGCTGCCAGGCAGTGTGCGAATGACTATTGGATCAAGTTATGTGAGTCCATTCAAATCGCAAGTGATAAGGGAAACATCAGAAGCATGTATGAAGGGATAAAGAAAGCCTGTGGTCCAATGATCAAAGAAGTGCACCGCTGAAAACCTTGACTGGAGAAATCATCACTGATAAGAAACAGCAGATGGATAGATGGGTCGAGCACTATTTAGAGCTTTACTCAAGTGAGACCAAGCTAGCGGATGATGCCCTCAACGCCATAGAGGCCCTGCCAACTCTTGACCACCTGGACACACTTCCCACTATAACAGAAGTTAAGTGTGCTATAAATGAGCTTGCATCTGGCAAGGCTCCAGGTAAGGATGGGATTCCAATAGAGGTGATCAGGAGTGAGCAAGACACACTCGCTCTACAGATCCACCAGATAATACAGCTATGCTGGCGAGAAGGACAAGTCCCACAGGATTTCAAAGATTCAAACATCATAACGCTGTACAAGAACAAGGGAGATCGGAGCGACTGTAACAACTATAGGGGTATCTCACTTCTGTGTATTGTTGGGAAAGTATTTGCCAGAATTGTCCTGCACAGACTTCAAGTCCTGGGAGATCAAGTCTACCCCGAATCACAGTGTGGCTTCCGTCAGAACCGGTCTACCATTGATATGATATTCTCATTGCGACAGATGCAAGAAAAATGCCGGGAACAAAATCAGCCACTGTTTATTGCCTTCATCGACCTCACAAAGGCATTCGATTTGGTCAGTCGTGAGGGTCTGTTCAAAGCACTAAAGAAGATTGGCTGCCCACCAACTCTTCTGTCCATTGTGGAATCGTTCCACACAGGCATGAAGGGTATAATCAAGTTTGATGGCTCAACTTCAGAAGAGTTTGAAATCAAGAGTGGAGTTAAGCAAGGCTGTGTGCTAGCCCCCACCCTCTTTGGGATATACTTTTCACTTCTACTGAAATATGCCTTTCGTGATCAGGATGATGGTATATACATTCACTCACGCTCAGATGGTGGCCTCTATAATGCTCAGAGATTGAAGGCCAAGACCAAAATTAGCAGGGTACTAATCAGAGAGTTGCTTTTTGCGGATGATGCTGCGATTACGACCCACTCTGAGGAAGAATTACAACATCTACTATCTGCATTCTCCAATGCTTGTTCTGAATTTGGTTTAACAATTAACAAAAAGAAGACACAGATTATGTCACAAGGTGCACATGGTGTACCATCAATCTTTATTGACGACGCCGAACTGGAGATAGTAGACCATTTTACATATCTAGGATCAGAGGTAAATAGCAAATTATCCCTCGATCAGGAAATCAACATCAGGATTGGCAAGGCAGCAACAACAATGAACATGTTAGCAAAAAGAGTCTGGGAGAACAGGAAGCTTACTGCCAAAACAAAAGTCCTCGTCTACCAAGCCTGTGTCCTTAGTACTCTTCTTTATGGCAGGGAAACCTGGACAACTTACTCACGCCAAGAGAAACGTTTTAAAAGCTTTCATATGCGGTGTCTGCGAAGAATACTTGGTATTAAGTGGCAAGACAAAATCACAAATACTGAAGTATTGGAAAGATCAGGTTGTGTGACGGTGTATTCCATGCTCAGTCTTCGTAGACTTAGATGGATAGGACACGTTAGGAGGATGGATGATGGTAGAATACCAAAGGACATCTTTTTTGGTGAATTACAGACGGGTAGGAGATCTCAGGGTCGGCCTCTACTACGATACAAAGATGTGTGTAAGCGGGACATGATTGATACAGGCATTGATAATGCACATTGGGAGCACGTCGCCGCTGAACGTAGTGCATGGAGGGCAACTATCAGAAACGGAATAAAGACAAAGGAGAAAATGATTGCAGATAAAGCACACACAGAGCGTGAGAGACGTAAGATGGTGCAAAATGGTGGAAATGACCATATTTTCACATGCACCTACTGTGGGCAAACATTTGCAGCAAGAATTGGCCTTACCAGTCACACTCGCCACCGCCATGGATCGTAGTTATTAAGCCTTTTTAAAGCACAATGTACCAAACTATCGTCTGTCAAGACGGAAAGGTGCCAATGAAACATATTTAGTTTAAATATTAAGTCACAATTGAAAGAACTATTATATATCATATTATTCTCATTTTATTTATATCTTATTCACATTCTTTTATCCAGTACAAATATTCTTATCCGTTTCTTTACCTTCGTATCACTGCTTGCAACCGAATTTATGTATTAATAGTTGTAATTTAGTCCTAAGTTTTAGTGTTGTCTAGAGATTTTAGTTTTCTTGTCAACATATATTTACTGTTATCTTAACCATCATATGTCTACTTATATAACCTTTATGACTTAGGACTTTGTGCTCTAGTCGATTGCGATTTATTTTAGTTTGTGTGGAAATGTTATCACTTGTTCTGTTTTATCTATATAGGTATTTATTTATTTCATTTGTTTTATTGCTATTAGCAAAGGTGTTTATAATTATGTTAATTTGTTCAATAGTTTCAATATAAATTTGATATAAGTGTATCCCTTCATGTAAATATTAAATTGTTTCTTTAATAATCTTTTACAATTGATTAATCTAATTCTTTGATTATGATAACTGGAAATAGATTAAATATTACTCTATTGTCTCTGTGTTTGGATTTTCTACAAAGAATATTTTGAATGGTTTATGCATGCAATGGATGTAATTGGTTTACACGTATATGAATGATATCTGAAACATCTTGTAAGGTAGAGATGTTTTGTGCCACGTTGTAGTATTATAATCTATTTTTTTATGTTTATAAATCATTTTATTGTTTCCCTTGAATTCCGCTTTTAGCATAATAATGGCTATATATTGTTTTATTACTGTTAGTTACTTCGTATCTACTTGTCTAAGAGCTGTTTTTCATTAGTGTTACAATATTTGTTAGTTAGGCCTACATCTCAGGTAGTGTTACTCTTAGCTCACTTCCTTCCTTCCTTCCTTCCTTCCTTCCTTCCTTCCTTCCTTCCTTCCTTCCTTCCGTCCTGTGATACACGTTATAATAGCACTATAATATCGCATTTTCTTACTTTGTGTGAGGAAAATCCAACTTATTGTTACCTTTTTCACTCTATGTGATACAAATCAATAGTATTACAGTATCACATTGCATTCTCTCTTCACGTGATGCAAATTATATAGCATCACAATATCGCATCACTTTCTCACTTTCTGTGATGCAAGTCAAACGTATTGCCATATTACAGCACTCTCTTTCTTTATGTGAATATAAATCAAAGTCTAATAATGTGTATCATTGACTTATGGTCTTAGACAAGAAGCATTTTGTTCCTGTCCACTAGTACATACATTATTAATTCAATGCAACACCTATATTGAAATTATTCCAAAAGAAATTTCTGTAATCCTGAAATAGAACATATGAATATCATACATCAATTGTACACACAATTATTAATTATCTACTGTGTGTAGATAGTGACAATGATAATGATGGTAGGGATTACATTTTTTTAAATGGAAAATGAGATTGTATTTATTTATCATCTATGCTGTCGACTTGCTTGATGTCGAGTTTTCTGGAGTTGTAGTTGGAATTGGTCATTTCATGTTCACTTTCTTTCCAGACTTGCAATGATGCTCTTATAACAGTTTAGAGAGTCCATTTGTGCTTTCTACAATATCTGAAATTTCCGTAATTATATAGGATGTATTTATTCTTATATGACATACACAATTATAATTGACATGAAATCAACAACTATATTACACTAAATTACAATCGTCAAATTGCTTGTTGTTGATTTCTTCTCATTCCATCTGCAGATCCAAGACCGGTAGGCAACAGGTTCACTCAGTGAGATGATATCGTCATGTTGTCATCAATCATATAGTTGTAATTCTACTAATTGATTAATGTATTTAGTTACAATCTACTAAATTGTGTGCGTGCAAAATTGTTATATTATACAGGCATATGTAGAATTTCAAAATAAAACTCCTGTAATAACATCAATTTTTGATTACTGTTGAGATCCAGTCTCTTTGGTGAGACTGTAGCTGTCATTGTTACTGCAATTGGCATATGATGCCTTTTCTGGGCTTTCATGTCAGTTGATCTAAGCATTCCAATCGCAAGTGCAATATTTCTGCTGGGAAACAAAACAATTAGCAACAGTGTCATGATGAATCATTCGTATGTATATTATACTGAAACAAATATCTGAGTGAACATCGGTGATGTCATATTGAGAGAGGTTTTGAACAGTTAAGTTTGTTTTATATTGTGATGCGTCACTACATATAAATAAAGCAAGTTATGGTTCTTTAATATGAAGTGTTGCACAGTAGTTTGCGTTTTCCTGTGTAAAATACGTTGTTATTGATTTAATTTTATCTATTTATCGTGTTTTTTCTTTTCTTTCTTCATCTGTTAGTCACATGCTCTTCCAGTACCGATTCCAGTTCCTTATTTTAATATCTCGCGTTCGTTTGTCAATTTGGGCTTCAGGAACTCCTTGTTGTTGCCATTCTGTTAATAAAGAATGTGTATTACTATAGCGTACCTGTAGTACTTTTGGGAGAATTTCATTTTCCCAATTTGGTTTTGGATAATCCACGTTATCTTTTTGTTTCATTTTAACTTTTTTTTTTACGCGTTGGTGTTGACTATTCTTATTTTTAAATGTGTAATATTCATCAGAAGATGTATCGTCAGAGCATGAAAAATATTTCTTAGCTGAACATCCAGGCTGTTGAATGTTCTTATTTGTATAAGTATAATCTTCATCAGAAGATGTATCGTCAGAAAATGGAAAATATTTCTTTGCCGAACATCCAGGCTGAGTCCGATTATAGTCTGTGTTTTTATTAACACTGTATAAGCTATATTCTCTAAGTATGGTGCCAAATATTCTTTAATACTAGATGTACGTTCACTAAATGATGGACTAAGTATTCTGAATCTTTGGATGCCAAGTTACTATCTCTTTTTCTTCTTTAGTTAAGACAGATCTAAGAGGTAGCGAATCCCATGTAGTCTACCCATGTGTGAGAAGTCTTGGTAAATCAAAATCATTATTGGATGACTGTTAGTTATTATCATTGTATGTATTGTTATCATCGGAGGATGATTATTGTTTGGTCACTACCTTAACGTCAGCTGTTTGTCTTTGATTTCTTATGTATTCTTCATATGTCTGGTACATGTCTGTCTCCTTGTCTGTTCCATTGTCTCCTATTTTCATCTCTTCATCTTCCGTCGGGAAAGTCAATGAAGTATAGTTGCCTTCCCCTATCTTCAGGTTCTCTTTTCCCCATTTTTCTATGTTTTGGATAGTGCACTCTTTCAGAACTGGGATGTTCCCCAATATTAATTTCAGTTGTAGGTTGTGGTAGCACTGTTTCTGCTACACGCCCTTGGTAGTACGGGCAATTGATGTCCGTCCATGCTACTTTATAATGCTTTAACGTACCACCACATTTTCTACACGTTAACTTTTCCTATTTAAAATCTTATTCTTTTACGAATTTCCGGTCTACGCCAATAATTTAAGTTCCTATGTCTCTAATCATTCTCACTGTTAACCAATTTGCTAAGGCCAATCTGACGTCTAAGTTTCCGACCGTTGTATGGGCGGAATTAGCTTCTTGTATGTAAGCCTTACTATTATTTCCGTCATCTTTGTCTATTATATATGTCTGTCGCATTCATGTCTTGTTGTTCCTCTTCGTCATTGCTTAATATAATGTCCAACATGTTTGCTTTTTTGTATATGTCTTTTAATTTACAATTTCTAGAAAAATTCCCAAAACTTTTACCGATGTAACATTCTAACTGAGATTTACAAACAGTGTACCTATCAGTTCTTCTTGAAGAAATGTCTTTTAAATATGCTTCATATTTAGGATTTTTGTCGCACATTTTGTATAACCAATGTTTGTGTTTACAAAATCTGCATACAACTATTGTACCTATCTTTGCTTTTGGATACATTTGGTCATTATTTTTATCATGATATCGTGGAATTTGTGATATCTGTTGGCTATATGGTCGTCTTTTTTTAGTATTGTAATTGTCTTTCTGAGTAGAGAATCTGGCAGACGCTCCAATTGCTATATCAGGCTGAGTACATTCAGCAAAACCTTCCCTGTTGGCGTTGTAATATTTCTCACCTTTGACTTCCATCTCTTTTACAGTACTGCACTTGTTTTTGATGAGAAATGTAGACATCGCATCAGGCACCGCTGAAATCATCTTGCCCTTCAACACGAGGTCTCTCAGCTTATGGAAGTCTTCTTGGAAGTCTTCAGATTTTAACCATTTATCAAATAAAGCCTGAGTCTCTGAAACAAAGTCGAGGAATGTCTGGTTAGCCTTTGGTCTTAGGGTCCTATATGCTGTTCTTAAACCAGTCTGATCTAAACTGAAGTGGCTGAGGACTCTCTGTTTCACGTACTCGTAATTGGTATGGAGATCTTCTGGAATAACTTCCACAAACTTTAAAGGTTCGATTGCGAGATGCTTATAAAAACGTATTTCTCATTCGTCGATGGGAACTTTGTAGTGTTTCATCAGCAATTCAAAGTTTGTGATCCATGCTGATATGGAATCACCAGCTGTATAATTTATAACGATCCCTTGGTATCGTTTGGTGGGATCTAAAGTTTTTTAAGATAGTTTCACTTATGCTATTTCAGAATCTTTGTATTTTTCAAGTTGCTTTACTTTAAGTTTCCCTCAAACTCTTTATCTTTTAAAAGTTGTTCTGTTGCCAGTTCGTAACTGAAATCCAATTTTTCGTTCCTCTAATGCTAACTCTCTTTTTTAGTCTCTTTCTGTAATGCCAACTCTCTTTCTTTAGAATCTCTCTCCATGAGTACTATCTCTTTCTCTGCTTGAGATTGCATTGTTGCTTTCTGTTTTTCTGCTTGTAATTGTAGTGCTGATTTCTCTTTTACTGCTTCTCTCGCTGCAGCTCTTTCTTCTCGTTGTTGTGCCTGAAAAGCACTAAGCTCAGATTTAGCCCACTCTAGTAATATTTCCTGTGGCTTTTCCTCACTGAAACGTGTAAGCTTGCCTCTCCAAGATCTACCTTCCGATCTCTGATGGAAAGGTTAAGGTATCCTGTGTTTGTTCGTCGAGCTGAGTGTGATATGTTGAATTTAAATGCATCGGAAATGTTAACTTCAATTCTTGAGTGGACTGACAGACCTGAGGCAATTCCGGGCCAACCTGATGCAACGCTACGCCTCCACTTCTGCTAGCTCTTGATTTATTCTTCCAATTATGCCTTTGATGAATGCAAATCATTCAATAACATCCCAAGATTCTGTAGGGAGTAAGTTTAGCAATGCACTCTTATGCATTAATTCGAATGTAAGCCGTTATTATCTTCTTGCTGAGAAGACTATTTATGTGCTTGATCAATACTTCTCTTTACCAATGCACTTTCCCGGGAAAACGCTGTGAGTGAATGAGTGAGAAAATTATATTCTTCCTCCTTTAATCTTACTCATATCTGAACCAGTGATTTATAAATTATCTACTGCATTCTAGCAGACCCTGCACTCAGGCCCAGCATCATTTTACTGCTGTGGTTAATATTTACGTTCAACAATTTCACTTGCCTCCTGAGGGAAGGACATTTCTGCATTCGTGACGAAGTGTGCATAGTTTATCTGTCCAAAAATTGGCAAGATTAAAACCCCTATCATTACCTACTGTTGTCTGCCAGCAGGAGGGGACAATATTGCGTTCAGACTCTGGAAGAAGAAGAAAGATTTGTGTGAGAAAGAGAAATCTGTTCTAGGATTCTCACACTAATATATATGTATATATTTTTTCGTTGTACCTGAAAGTAATATGTATGTTTACAATTTTGTGATCACTTCATTTGAAGTTTTCCTCTATGTCCATTCATGTACATGAACCCTATTTTCTCTTGTTGAGAGAAAATTATTTATATATGAGTTAAACTCATTACAACTTCTGAAAGACTGGAGGGGTAGTAAATGTTCGAATGTATAGCACCCCAGTAAATGGAAAGGCTTATGAGATAGTGATGATTTGAGAGAGGAGAGGTGACACTAATGAATCGAACCTGACATGTAAAAGGCAAACCAACCATAATGTATCATCTTGACGTGGGTTTGATGAGAGATAAGATTGATATTTGTGTCGTCAATGATGTCATCATACCATCATCATTGCTCATCTGATTCCCCGTCACACTTCTGTTGTCCTTATATGTTTATCTGATATCCATATCTCACTGAGACCCCTGGCTCATTCAGAACACAAAATATCAGAAGGACCAGATGATAATAAACATGCAGATGGTTGTTGTGCCCATCAGCAGTCAGAGTAGATTCAGCACTAAGGAGAGAAGGGATAATGTTCTCACTCTTGGCACTGTCACACTTCTGCCTCCTCCTAATCCTTTCTATCTTTTCGCTTTCTCATTCTGACCTCTTTCCTTATGAAAAAGAGTCTTAACAGGATGTAAATAGCTGTGATTGTTTGCATTGGCAGTGAGAAAAGTGGTGCTACCTTAGTGATAACAGCATGTATAGTCAACAATTAGACTGAGAAGGAGAATGTGGAAACTCAGATCATCCACCTGAGTTAATGAGCAGGTTTTCACTTTGTCCTGAGGCAAGTAGTGTTTCTATAAGATCCATCAGATAATGGAGCTATTATCCGACGGCGGCTCAGTTCCCTATTCCTCTAGCAGGTTTATTCAATACAGTTGTGGTGCAGAACACTCCAACAATTCTCCATCCAATTTTATCATGTAGTGGAGAAAAGAAGCCTTCATTAACATTGGCCATCTAGTTTCTTCAGAGATCCTTCACTGAATGTCAATTTGTTGTGTATTCAGAACTTTATAGAGACATATTTATTTAAGTTAGTATGGACATTTTGAAACAGTGATTCACTATTTGGGGACGATGGAGGTGGTACTTGAAGTGGATTTATCAACTATGCATTCCATTGGCACCTTGCCGTCTTGACAGACGATAGTTTGTGCTTTAAAAAGGCATAATAACTTTTAACTATGGCGGTAGCGAGTGTGACTGATAAGGCCAATTTGCGCTGTAAATGTCCGTTCACAGTGGGTGCATGTGAACACGTGGTCATTTCCACCATCATGCACCATCTTACGTCTCAAACGCTTGGTGTGTGACTTTTCTGCAATAATTTTCTCCTTTGACTTTATTCCATTTCTGATATTTGCCCTCCATGCAACACGTTCAGGGCGACTTGCTCCCAATGTGCATTATCAATGCCTGTATCAATCATGTCCCGCTTACACACATCTTTGTATCGTAGTAGAGGCCGACCCTGAGATCTCTTACCCATCTGTCCAGGGATGGAGTTATTGCCTCTCCATAGCACAAAGCCTGGGCTAAAATATAGAGATCATGTGTTGCCCATGCAGCATGATCCCTCTCTCGGCCCGCCTAGTTCACTCCAGAGGAAAGGTAACACCCCTACATCTGGAACAAGACAAGCTGCAGAAGCTGCCGGATCAGCAAAGCAATGCTCTAACTGTCCGCCTGTCGGAGCTTCGATCCTAGACCAGTCGCCAACCAAGGCTTAGGGCCTGGTCTGCCCTGCCATGACAATTTTGTCTTTAGCTTGCATTTCCTCGCACCAGGGTAAGGCTTGTACCCTCCCAATTGCGCTCTTCCGCCCGAAGCCGTTGGCACAATGTGGGGTGTCGGGTTTGGTAAGCGCCGCCCAACGTTCGGCGCTAACAGAGACCAGGTAGTACCGTCAACTATGCATAACGTCTTGATTATTCAATGAATTTGTGTATTTTATTGTAGAACAATTCTTGTTCTCTCCTCCACCTTTACTTCCAGATTTATTAGTCCATTAAACTTTGAAACTTTATTTAAATCTTGCATTCACTTGATTGTGATGTTAATGAAGTTTACTTTGTGTTTAATTTATCTTTAGTTAACACAACTTAACTATATGGGAATTAGGGAAGGCTGGGTGATCTCACGTGGCTAACTATCTTCAATTATCCCACTGTAACGACGCAGGTTCCCATCGTCCATCCAGAGGAACCCTTTCTTTCATTCTTAACACTGTTCCACTGACGCATATTGGATTAATAGGGGCATTTGGAGGTTCTGAGCTATTAAGGTTCTTCTAGGAAGGGCAATTATCTGGTGTAGTTCCATTACTTATCCGGGAATTCCCTAGGCCGTCAGTGTTTTCTATAGTCAAAATATGTTCAATTGACTATTCCACACTAGTTGAGATTAGTCCCCAGGTTCTAGCTGTCATTAGTACGGGGGATGCACATAGTGCGATTGAATCTCATCATCCTCAACACCTTACATTCCTTCACTATTGGCACTATCGTCCTCATGTTAATGACTTTGACAAAGGAAGTAGTTTTAGTTGCATAACGTTCCCGTTGCTTTTGACAGAAATACACTTATCAACATCATCA
>JACEFZ010015760.1:0-22500 GCA_014155875.1 Cepaea nemoralis | reverse complement strand
TTGGATGGTTGTTTATTTAGTTGGTTGGTTGGTTATTTAGTTGGTTGGATGTTTATTTGGTTGGTTGTTTGGCTATTACTTGGTTGGATAAAGGTTATTTTGTTGCTTGTTTGGTTGGTTGGTTGATTAGATGTTTGGTTTCTTGGCTTGATGAGTGGTCATTTGCTTGGTTGACCGGTTGTTTGTGTGTGTGTGTGTGTGTGTGTGTGTGTTTGGTTGGCTGTCTGATTGTTTGGTTTGTTGATACGTTGGTTGATTGGTTGGATAGTTATTAGTATGTTTTGTTGATTGTTTGATTAATTCATTGCCTGTTTGCTAGGTTGGTAGGTGAATCCTCTTCTAGGCTTGAGTTATAACTATTAGGTCAGATACGGTTGAGGAATTTAAAAAAAAAAACACTTTACGTGAAAACAAATCAAATAGAATGGACACAAATACATGATAAGATTACTAACATTTCCTGGTTTAAACAACACCAGAGGCGATTATACACATGGAAAAGATGAGATGAGATGATGAGAAAACAATGCCTGGCGTAAAAGTAACAGTGATCAAGTCCCGCTACTGGACATATAAGTCCTTGAATAATAAAGACGCAAACAGTATATCGCACACACGTATTGCCTGTCATAGTTAGCAGTATCTTGTCTGTTGTAAAAGTGACCGAATGTTTATTAACATGGCAGCTATTATTATCTGCAATATGGGGAGATCAACACTATCATCATACCATTGGTGGTGTGTAAGGGTTACAGTTCTCTTCTGTCTCCTCTCTATCTTCCTCTTCGTCCCCCTTATTTCGTAAGTGCTGGGTGGGCGGGTTTGTAGCTTGGTGGATGAGGTGGAAGTAAAAGAGGGTCTCTTGTCTGTGTAGTCCATCGAATAGGGGATTGAACCCAGTGGCCGCCGCGGTCGGGTTATAACACCACGGCCATGGAATGACCCTTTTCGTCATCAGTTTACGGGGAGTTTAAGTACAAGAGGGTCTCATTGCTCTTTTCTATTACCGTGCGGATGGGTCTTTTCGGATCGCCGTGGATGGGTTATAACAACAAGGGACATGAAACTACTATCCCGGCATCAGCGCACTGGAAGTTAATAGCTGTCTTTATTTCTGTCTCCCTCTTTCTCTCTCTATCTATCCTTTCCAAATCAGCGGACAACTTAATCATCTGCACTGGCTTACCTGTTTAACTTCTCACAGAGTGTCTCGACCTGGGGTGCTTCAGCCGACCTCTCTAATATCTTCCGTAAACCATTGGATGCTTCCCCAAGCGACCTGGCCGATGTTGTGCTCGTCATTGTCATCACCAACATCAACGCCAGCAGAATCACTGACAACCGAAGAATGGGAATGCCTTGCATTTGAGATGGCTGTGAATAAATGCATTGTATTACGTCAGCCTGGACAATGAACATGCAATTAGAAAGTCGATCATTTCCCCATTACCCCTACCCCGTTCAAACACATAAAATATGTTATAATTAGGCCCATTCCAGCCTCACATTAATAATCCTGTGACATAATCAGCCATATTTCGGAAATTAATTTGAAAGGGATTGTTGTTCATAGGAGTTAATGATGACTGTTGTAAGAAAGTCGAGGTCCTGTAGATGTGGATATACAGAAGAATAAGTCGTATTTCATGGAAGCAAAATCAGCCGAATGCAGAGTTAAAGTTAGTTGTTTATTCGTTACAGGACATCGCAGTAAACCGTAGCATTTTTGGCTGTTTGTGATTTATTAGCAAGTTTACCTTCAGTAGTTTGGCATTGCTTTCTGAATGACCGGCACTCATACCATGTCATAAAAAACCAAGATCTTCTGCCAAATCGCCCGAAGCAGTATTTATTGATAGATTGATTGATCTAGCAGCCGACATCACAGCATTTGGGGCATACCCATAGGCGCTCCGTCACCATCCTCAACAGCCAGCGAAGAGTTACAACACCAATAGTACCAGTAGCAATCTGATTATATGTCCGTCTCGCCTTTCCTCTGAGCGTTGAGCCTCGGCCAGATCCCCTCGTCACTCCTCGCTGTCGCATTCTTGCCAGACTATGGTGATCCATTTGCTCCTCCGAGGTGTACACGTGCTCCCACAAGGCCGCAACCACGTCCGCCTTATCATGCATCAATACTCCACCAAATTTTGCCGAGCCAGCCAATCTGTAGGCCTGTTCATTCCCCAGCACACCGGCATGCCCTGGAGAAAAGATCCAGGCGATGCTTGCCACCCATGACCCGGAGCTGTGTTTCGAACGCGGTATGCGGGATTACACATTGCGTCCGTAATCTCTTCGCCCCAGAGCGGGCATACAGAGGTTCTAGAAAAACTGGGAAAGAAAAGAGAGTTGATGAAATAAACAAGAAGCAAGAGAAATCATTCGGCCACGGTAGAAGACATAACAGTTTTATAAATACCATATTGGAGGATAAGGTTGAAGGGAAGTGAGCAAGTGAGAAGATAACATCAAGAGATGGACGAACAGAGAAGTCTGACAGGATGTACAATCAAGGGAACAGACAGACTGCCCAAACTACAACATATCCAGGCAAACCTTCTGGCCTAGAAATACAACAGTGGAAGATAAACTCTATGGATCGCTGAGTGAACTAACAAAAAGAAACAAAGACTGTTAGATGCATACAAGAGACAGCAGTGCAGTTATAGACATATTTCAACCGAATGAAAGAAGAAGAATCACTGATTAAGGTTGTATAGCAACGAGCTGAGATAGATGTAAACCTTAGATTGTTGTTGTTGTTGTCTCCCGCTTAAGTTGTCAAGCGTTGTTGGGAGGAGTAATTGAAGTTCCAGCGCCTGTGACTAGCGCCTTTCCTTTAATTTCCCTCCATGATTCGTGAGCAGTATTGTCTAGGACCAACTAAATTCCCAACACGTTTGCTACATCTGTCCTAATAATTATGAAGATATGTTTCCTATTCTAGCCAGAAAGGAACCAACTTGCAACAACAACGACTTGCCACTACAACCTCCTGTTAGCCACCAACCAGAGGCTGTAGTTGGTAGTCATTACATACCCATGAGACATCAGCAGTATCCATTGTAACCCACAATGGTTGCACCTTGCACGTTATAGCCCAGATACACTTCGTCAAGCACTTATGATGTCGCTGTACCAACAACCAACACAACCCGGTATTTACTAGCAATTTAGCACAAAGCTACACCGGATCTCAGTACAAGAAAGAGAGTCTCCTAGAACGTTTATGTGCATATTTGGTTATTGTTTTATATAGTAACGTATTAGATTGTACGTGACTATAAACATTGACTCGTATTGACGTCACATACATTGATACTAAGTTGTATATCTGTTATAATACTTTTTATTGTGTTACACTGTGAGTGAGGGGGTCTTCACTGCTCATCCTTACTGATCTGTATTCGTGTTTTTTTTTATTTTTGTACATTGAGAGAGATAATACTGTTTCTCTGTACTTTAGAGTGTGGATTGTTATAAGGGACGTAAGTTGTGTTCATTTTGTGTTTTTAAAAAAATCTATGATTGCGCATTGTTGAAATGTCTAATAAGTACGAACACTGGCTCAGTAATAATGGGCTGAGAATCGGGCATTTAAACATCTGCCATCTATTAGGGAAGCTGCCCGAACTATCATTTATACTTAATAAAAATTTTCACATGTTCGGCGTTAGCGGGAGTCTATTAAATGGTAACATCTCAAATGATGAAATCGCTATCAGTGGTTTTAAAACCATTAGAAGAGACCCCTATCTGAAACAAGAGACGGGTATTGCAGTTTATATTTCTAACTCGCTTAACGCCCACCGCAGGCTAGATTTTGAAACCTGTGAGATTGATTGTATATAACTTGAGGTTAAACTTCAAAATCGCATACCCCTAGTGGTTGACTATCTTTATCGAAACCCCAGTGCAGGAAATATCTGATATGAAAAATTTACGACTATGATGGGATTGATTGTATATAACTTGAGGTTAAACTTCAAAATCGCATACCCCTAGTGGTTGACTATCTTTATCGAAACCCCAGTGCTGGAAATATCTGATATGAAAAATTTACGACTATGATGGACACAGTCTTTAGTAACGCAAGAGAGATAATACGGCTAGGTGACTTCAACATAGACACTAACAAATCAAACAAAACATTGGAAAACATAATAGAGTTGGTCAAACAAGACACTAGAATAACAAGATCATCTTCAACACTTATAGATCATATTTATACTACGTATGCTGACAACATCACAGAATGTACTGTACCTATTAATGCAATGAGCGTTCACTACCCAGTATATTGCACGTGGTCAAAAAGAGGTACCAAAACTCCAAAACACAAACATATAAGTATAAAATATAGAAATTATAAAAATTTCAATCGAGATATCTTTGTACAAGACTTGCTCAACTCATCTCTGGACTACGTTTACCAACTTCTTGACCCAGACCATGCTCTGGACCACTGACTGAAGACCTTTCTAAGTATATTTGATAAGCATGTTCCATTTAAGGAAGTTCGTGTTAAACATCACACTAAGCCCCCGTGGATCACACAGGAGGTAGTTGAACTTATGAGAGACCGAGGCATGGCACATAATAATAGAGATATAATTGTGTACCGTAGTCTGAGAAACAAATTTCAATATGTTATTCGAAAGGAAAAGAAAAACTATTTTAAGAACTTAATAATAGATAAAACCAACACTAAAGACATATGGAAAGCAATTAACACCTTGACAAAATAACACAAATCATCACAATCATTACCATCAAATCAGGTTACATGTGATCAATTCAGTAGATTCTTTCAGTCCGACATAAACAAACTGAAGGCTGATGCGCCTCATTGCATATCTTTATTATCATCATTCTATGAGAACAAATGCTATGGATACATTCACTCCAACATACCGCTAATGACGACCACAGAAGTATTTACTCATCTCAGTAACCTAAAAAACAATAACTCATCAGGACTAGATAGAATCAGTAAACGGATCCTTCGCCATGCTGCACCGGCGATCTGCGAGTCACTAACTTTGATATATAATCAATGTCTCACCAAAGGTCACTTCCCATCAGCCTTTAAAATTGCGAAAGTGTATCATTTAAAAGCTGGTTCTCTAGACGATGGAGTAATTATAGGCCAATTTCCATATTATCCTCACTATCCAACCCGCTAGAAAAGCACACCTACAAAACATCACTAGAGCACTTAGTTTGCAATAAATTAATAGTTGACAGTCAGTCAGGATTTCGGTCAAAATACTCTTGTCATGCGGCCCTAACAAACATGATAGAAAAGTGGTATTAAAATATTAACAACAATACTCTATGTGGAGCAGTGTTTATAGACTTTAGAAAAGCATTCGAAATGATAGCTCATACTATTCTAATTAAAAATCTAGCAACAATAAAAGTAAACTTTAATATAGTGACATTAATAAATTCATTTTATTAGACAGAAAACAAGTAGTACCACACAATAAATCTTTATCTCAAGCCATTACCATTAATATTGGAGTACCTCAGGGGTCTATTCTTTGCCCTCTGTTATTTGCCATTTATATAAATGATCTTCTCTTGTATCTATCGTTGTCCTGCGATCTATTTGCCGACTGCACAATGTATACAAACGCTATTGATCGTAATGTACTAGAATTATCCTTGCAACAGGAAATAAATAGTGTAGTTAGCTGGGGTCATGCAAACCGCATGCAAATTAACATTTCTAAAACAAAATCTATGTTAATAGGAACCAGGCAAAGACTGCACACGCTAAACTCGCAGAGAACTATACAGTTGCACATTGGTAGCATGCCTATAGAAAGTGTAACAAAGCACAAGGCACTGGGTCTTATCATAGATCAAAATCTAACCTTTAACTCTCATGTGCATGCTCTCGTTTAACAAATAGCCAAAAAAGTATACCAACTTGCCAAAATTAAAAATTTCCTTGACGAAAACACAAGAAAGATATTCTATACTTCCCATATACAAACACATTGTCAGCGTGTTGGGGAACAGAGACAGGACATATAGAGGAAAAGGGACATAATAGAGACAGGACATAGGTAGGGGTGCAGAGATGTCATTGACAGGACATCTATAGGACCACAGAGATATGAGAGACATGACATAACTAAGGACACAGAGATGTCATAGACAAGACATCTACAGGACAATAGAGATATCAGAGACAGGACATAGGCAGGGACACAGGGATGTCATAGACAGGACAAGACCAGCTATAAAAGGGGACACATGTTTACGGGACTCTGTCCTGGATTGACAGGACAGCCTTGCACTGAAGGACCCGACACAACACGAACGGACAGCAGTACTACGTGACTGTTGAGACAGCCCAACTGTCCCGATATACATGGGGTCCAGTACCACGTGACCAACAGGCCAGCGTGAGGAGACGCAGACTGGGACTCGACGGTTTAGGGGAAGGACGCATGAGTTTCGAGGAGCGAGTGTATAGATTTGCGGGAGTGCTAGCTGGCGTTGCCATGTTGAAGATAGCGAGTATTTGAGTGCAGGGTTTTGTGTGATTGCCTGAGTGCTATGATTGTTTGTTAGCTTGCACTTATGTATATAATGATCATGTAATAAATTAACCGCCCTATGTGCGCATCTTGGCAATAATCAGGTTCTCCTGATTAAATGTTTGATACCAAATGCACGACTGATATTTTCTTGAGTGCATGTGAAGGAACTAAGAATACCTGTGTTTGTGTGAGACGTTGACAGGCTTAGATCCGATGGTGCCAGAAGTGGTCAATCTTACGACTGATACCCATAGCTCCAGTGTGATAGATCAGATCTGGAATTTAGATCCGATGGTGTAAAAAAAAAATCTTATGATTTAAAACCCACTAGAGATAGCTCAGGTGACAGTTCAGGTTAATTTTCGGAATTTAGACCGACAGCACTAGAATTTTGCAGAACGCTATTTAGATCAGATGTGTGACGTTAAGAATACTTTGGTCTTAATGTGTGAGTTGATGGTACACTGCTACTAAAGAAGACGGTACATAGCTAAATACGACAGAAAGCAAGACGTCCGACAAAACTCACAAATAAATAACGCATAATATGTCTTTTCTCTAAGAGTTTTGACATTGAGAGACACGATTTTTGCATGATACTAATTTTTGCTTGTCTGTCAGAATCTTGCATTCAGCAATAACACAGGCTCGTAATCACTAACAGATGTGATACAAACACTGTCACAGAATGACTTTACGTGACACACTGCAAATACAATTCAAACACTTTATTCGCACTTCTCACTCATCACAACCATTACATGCATCGCACAATTACAATAAAAATGCCATAATGCAATCAATAGATATATATAAATGCAATGTATACAACTCACAATCTTACATCCCAGGCGCATAGTCTCCTATACTCACACAGGCTTTCTCTCTATTGGCGTTCATACACACAAGTCATATGTGCAACATTCAATCCGTCTGTCCTGTACAACCGTCCCAAGCCGTCTGGCGCTAACCGCTGTGAGTTCTCGCTAGTCGGGGTTGTGTCCCTGCGTGGACTTTATGTCCCACGCATGGACCGACTGACCATTCCTGTCACAGCGTGGTTAGTGTCGCTCACAGGCGGACCTGACCGTAATTTCCAGGCGTGGCTGAACGAAGACGCGGTAGAACAGGTGGGGAGATTATGACATGTCTAACAACATAATTGATGTGTAATATGAAATAAATGTCAAGTTCCCAGACGTTGCAACAGCCCAATCATAAAGTCATCCACGAGTGGCACTGGTGAGACAGAAATTTACCACGTTCAGATAAGTACCCCATTATTGATATTGCTAATTAAAAGCACTCTATATTTTTCTATATAATTGCTGTAGATAACATTTGGAATCATTGCCGTTTGGTTTTGTACATTGTACTCATTATTGGGCATTGACATTGTATAAGAAAACCCATAATAATGTCAACTTTAAAAGAGTGCATTGAAGCAGAAAAAGATTTAGGTTACAGTGGGGACAAATTAGAAGAATGGGCAAGAAAGGAATATAGAGAACATACAGATAGGGAAAGAGAAGAAAGAGCACAAGGACGCTTGCATAAGAAAGAATTAGCAGAAATTGAGGCTAAGAAATAAACAATTAGAATTACCTGAAGCTACAAATTCAAAGAACTTTAATTATCGAAACGAGTAGAGGAAACCAAATTGAAAGAAAACCAATTAGAAATTGAGTCTCAGACACAGTTACAAATGAAAGAACTGGAAGTTGCGTCACAGTTACATATTGCTACTAGTAAACTGAAAAGTAAGGAAGAAGAGATCAAATTTAACAAATACAAAGGCATTGTAAAACCATTTTGTCAAGGCGATTCCATCTCCGAATGGTCAGAAAACTTTGAGTTTCTAATGCAATACCAAGAGGTTCCAAAAGAGTATTGGGCCATGATCTACATGCGAAACCTGTCATCAGAGCCTTTAAAAGTAATTGAATCGATTCCACAAGAGCTTAGGAAAACTACGATTATATACATCAACGAATTATGCAACACGTTTTGTTAGATGCACCAGGGTATCAGGTTCAATTCTCAAAATTAAAGCCTAAGGCTAATCCAAACGTTCATTGATTACGTATCTCAAGTTCAGGATATTTATAATAAGTGGTTGAAAGCTGCAAATGTGACGTGAATAAAATCTTTGAAACACTAAGAGATTAATGATAATGGACAAGTTCATTTCATCGATTCCAACCCCATTTGCTAAATTTCTGCAACAGTCTGATGTTGAATCTTTAGAACAGTTAAAACGGAAAGGTTCCGCTTATTTTACATCTAACAGGGACATTTTCACGTTAAACAACAATGACAACAATATAATAGCTGCAGCAAACATAAAACCATCAAAACAATTTAGATATAGAGAGAAACAGAAGCCAAATTCACCACAATGTCCTTATTGTAAATTATCACATTTTCAATTTCAAATGTGTGACATGAACCCAGGGTATCCAGCTCACCTAGATATGATGGTTAAGAAGCAATAGAGCAAGAGAAATGATTACAGACGGGCAGTAAAGTGTGTGTTTTTTAAGCCTGGGGCATTAGTGCTAAATGCCTGGGTCGCCAGAAGCTAAAGAGTGCAAATGCAGTACTAGTTGATTGAACTTCTGAGAGCGAAAGTGAGTGTGAAGAAAATCCAGGAATAGAAGATAATGCTATTGCAACAATTGATATACTAAATTATGATAAATGTCAAACATGTCATACATTTCATAAGGATGGTGTATTAGAATTCGGCCATACAGTCCCATTTTCAGAGAAAAACGCCATTGCAGTTACTTCCTCTAGAGGAAAATTGGTCTTCCACAATGACATAGTGAATAACAAACCACGCCAGGTACTGATCGATTCCGGCAGTACTTTAATTGGCCTAAGGAAAGAGCTTACAAATACAGAAGATTACACAGGCGAGTTCGTAAATTGTCGAACATTTTTGTGCAATGTGGAGAAATATCCACTACGACGGCTCACATCTGTACACCCTTCCTGTCAGGCACAGTTACTTGTGCGATTCTAGATAATCCCTGTACAGATCTGATTATAGGTTGTTTACCTGATGTAAAATACTGTACACAAAAAGAAATTAAGGCCTGGGAAAAACGGCATCAAAAAAGAATTTCATTGACAAATTTAACTACAGCAGATAAAAAACGGAGTGAGCAAGAACAGCAACTGCAGTCAAGAAATTCACGGGACGCTACTAGACTTAAGACGACAGAACAGCAAAACAAAATTACAGAACATAAATTCCTCCCAAGGAGATTATTTTGATGTTCCAAAGAAAATTGTTAACGACCAGACGGTTAAGACCACAGAAGTTGGCAGTACCAGTAAGGAAACGTCACAGAAAAACAAAGACACAGAGAGACAATATGCAAACAATGCAACTCAAACACGCACTTACAACGAAAGGCACATGCCCTAGATTCCTTTACTAGCAGACAACGCGGTCTGAGAAACACAGACAATTACATCTGTGTCAAGGGACATAACAGAAAAGACATAGGTCAGGACATAATCTTACCATTTTATAATGCAACCATCTCCATTTTAGTATTGTTAATGATTTTGCTAAGGACATTATTGATAGCACTGTACACAGACCAACTGCAGTCAACAGCAACCAGTGTGAACAGTGGTGCATTTTATTTCGCACACACGAGTTTTTATGACTTGTCCGCGTCTTCTGTGTAAACCAAGTGAAGTGTGTACTTTTATGCGTGTTATAGCCACTAATGCATTGCAGTAATGGTTGTTTTCCAGGATCCCAGATCGGCGAAGTACGTCATAAATTAAGCAGAGGAATTACTTTGTGACGTGCATTAACCTACCTGTGATGCTTGAAGACCTAAATACATCGATTATAGACATAGAGTTATGTTTCTAATTGCAACACATGTAAAATAAATATTTACACGCATACAAACAGGAATACAAACAGATAAAAATACAAACAGCAGTTATTGCAAAGGGACAGAACACTTGATCAGGGGACACTACAGACTTAGAATAAGTGAAAGGGTGAGTTGAATGTTTAGCCACAAGCGGAAGCGAGATAGGCGAATATCAGCATACACACAACTAAGAAAGAATGTGAAAGTGCATTTCACGGCAGCCATGAATTATATATTCATGTATTGCATCTATAATAGGAGCAATTTGTCTTGGGATATCGGTGAATCGTTTTTTGAGGGGTATAAGTTTGTTAAACGCGCCCTGGTTCAACACAGCTCCCAAGAGTGAAATGTAATGACTCTTGCTTAGAGTGGAGGTGTGTCAAGCTGATCTAAAACCAGTGGTTAGATACAGCAACTTGTTACCAGACTTATTTGAGGCAGAAGTGGTACCTTATGACAGAACAGTGAATCCCTTGACAAAATTAGATCAGACTAATTTTATATGCTTCAACGACATTGCGTCACACCTACTACATTAATCTGGTGACGCAATACGAGGGACGACGAGAGCATGTCAAGGTGTTAGATTCTAGTAGGACAGACTAGTGACAGAAGAGGGGCAAGGACTGAGAGGACAGAGAGACAGGACCTCTATAAAGGTATAGACAGAATAGAGACAGCACCCAAGCTAGGACTTAAGAACAGTTATAAGACCAGACTCGGGTGGGGACACTAACGTGTCATAATTAGGACAACAGAGGGACCAACCCCGAGAACAGGGGATGGGTACATTAGGCCACGGGGGATACCGTGACGACGTAAACTATAATAGAACTTTAGAGGGTAACCAGTACTAAGACGACAGTACTACGTGCAAACAGAACAGCACGCAGAGTTGCTGACCGCACGAGGGATTTTGACCACGTAGGCAAGCGACAGACTGAGCTGCTTCAGACAGCAACGAGACGGCGTTCCGACTGGACGTAGTGTTTTTCTGAAGCCATTATCTATTGTTGTGAACGCATGCGATCTTAAAGAGAGAGTGATCATGTTTGATGATATGTATATATATATATTGTGTGACGAGTGACGATCAGTGTATTGATTTGACAGGCAGATAACGCCTTGTCGCGAATGTACGAGTGTCAGGCTTGCCTGAAATAAAATAAACATTTAAAAAACATCTGTACGAGCTGAAGTTATATTTGAGGTACGGATGACGTTGCCTGAATGCGAGTAACGCAGGACTGTGACACTTACAAACTTAGTAATGTTGCTTACAACGTCACTATTTGGAAATATTTTTCTATCATTTCTGTATGATGCTGTATGTAAAACCAAAGTTGTCATATCATTCCACTGGATGGGAAAATATGTTGACATAGTACACCTTCAGCCAAATATAATATCCCAAAAGTTAACCCAGACGCGAAGTGTGAAACAGATTTATGGCATAACAAAATTATTTGGACTCACTATAAAACCTATTAAAGTTGAGTTAGCATTTGATGAAATTGATTTTCTAGGCCATAAAATCTCCCAATGCCACTTAAGTACATATGACAAAATCGTGACCAAGATCTTAAATCTCACGATACCTACGACGAAAAAGCAAATTAGAAGCCTATTAGGCCTGGTGAATTATTACAAGTTCATACCGAACTTAGCACAAATCACCAGTGTTTTTTCGGATTTGTTAAGATCAAACTCCAAAATTGATATACATAGTGCAACTTTAAAAAATGCAATGTCACAAATTAAATATTACTTTTCCAACATCCCCATCTTACGCTTACCTAACAAGGATATTTCGTATACCCTTAGGACAGACGCCAGTGCCACGACGATCTCAGGCGTGTTACTTCAGGCCTACAACAACGTAAACCATCGTGTAGTTTATGTAAGTAGGAAAATCACCCCAGCAGAATCTCGCTATGTCGTTTCACAGCTTGAGGCCCTCGCAATTGTATACTGCGTCACTAAATTGACGAAATACCTCGCCGGGACCCACTTCCTCATAGAGACAGACAATTCTCCGTTGCTCGTGATCGAATTAGGATCAGCCCTAGAACAATCTTGCCAATTGTATTGTTTGTCTACCTCTTGCTCGTTTGCCCTCAACCTTACTCTATAGTATGGTTTTTATAAGAGAGTTGTCTTTTAAAGTCTGTTAGCGCCGAATGATGTGCGGCTCTCACCAAGCCCGATATTCCGCATTGTGCCAACGCCTTTGGGCAGAGGAGCGCAACTGAGGTGGTACAAGCCTTAGTCTAGTGTGAGGAAATACAACCTAAAGCCTAATGTCATGGCAGGGCAGACAGGCCCTAGACATTTGTAGACAAGTGGTCTAGATCAAAGCTCCGACAGGCAGACAGTTAGAGCATATCTTTGCTGATCCGGCAGCTTCTGAAGCTTCTCTTGTATTAGTGTTACCTTTCATTTGGATTAAACTACGCAGGCCGAGGGAGGGATCATGCTGCATGGGCAACACATTTGTCTCTACATTTCAGCCCAGGCTTTGTGATATGGAGAGGTTATTATGCCTTTTTTTTTTCTTTGAAGCACACAAACTATTGTCTGTCAAGATAGCATAGTGCCAAAACTGCTGGCACGATGTGCTTTTACGTCTTAAGGCATGTGCTACTAGAGACTGGACGTTTACTGATTTAACCGGGATGCTATTATAACGATTTTATACTCAAATCAATCGAAAAATTAGTCACCCCCGATAACGTAGTTGCTAGCACGCTTGCCTGCCGGCATGGTTGTCAGTGAGTTCGTATCCCCGTTGTGGTGGATTTTTTGTATTGACTTGTGCATCCAGGTGGACCCAGCTTAAAGTGGGTACCAGACAATGTCCTAGAAGTAAAGTATGCCGGCGTGATATTTACCATGTCACATCACGCGTGTCGATTGGTCAATACAGGCTGAGGTCGGCACCGTATATCCAGCACGACCTCCAGACAAGTCAATGGGACATTTACGTTTAACACACATACAGGTACACACACACACATACAAACACGAACACACAAACACGCACACAAACACACACGCACAGATACACACACGCACAGATACACACGCATATATATATATATATATATATATATATATATATATATATATATTATATATAGAGAGAGAGAGAGAGAGAGAGAGAGAGAGAGAGAGAGAGACAGACAGACAGACAGAGAGAGAGAGAGAGAGAGAGAGAGAGAGAGAGAGAGAGAGAGAGAGAGAGAGAGAGAGAGAGAGAGAGAGAGAGGAAAGGCGAGACGCACATATAATCAGATTGCTACTGATACTATTGGGGTTGAAACTCTTGGCAAACTTCTCAGGATGGAACGGAGCGCTTATGGGAATGCACCGAATGCTGTGATGTCGGTTTTTAAATCAATCAATCAATCAATATATATATATATATATATATATATATATATATATATATATATATATATATATAATATATATATATATAGATATATATACACACACACACACACACACACACACACACACACACACTAGCTGACCTGGCCCGGCTTCGCCCAGGCCCTGGTGGGGATCTATCTATCTATCGGTCTGTCTGTCTGTCTGCTTGTCTATCTGTCTGTCTGACCCGGCCCGGCTTCGCCCAGCTCCTGGTGGGGAGCATCTCATTTAATTCATATAAGTAGTCATATAAGATCCCGTTCCCGTTCCCGACTATCTGTCTGTCTGTCTGTCTGGCTCTCTGTCTGTTTGTTTGTCTGTCTATCTGTCTGTCTGTCTGTCTGACCCGGCCCGGCTTCACCCAGTCCCTGGTGGGGAGCATCTAATTTAATTCATATAAGTAGTCATATAAGCTCCCGTTCCCGACTATCTATCTGTCTGTCTGTCTGTCTGTCTATCTATCTGTCTGTCTGTCTGTCTGTCTGACCCGGCCCGGCTTCGCCCAGACCCTGATGGGGAGCATCTCATTTAATTCATGTAAGTAGTCATATAAGTTCCTGTTCCCGACGGTCTGTCTGTCTGTTTGTCTGACCCGGCCCGGCTTCGCCCAAACCCAGGTGGGGATCTGTCTGTCTGTCTGTCTGTCTGTCTGTCTGTCTGTCTGTCTGTCTGTCTGACCCGGCCCGGCTTCACCCAGTCCCTTGTGGGGAGCATCTCATTTAATTCATATAAGTAGTCATATAAGTAGTCATATAAGTTCCCGTTCCCGATTGTCTGTCTGTCTGTCTGTCTGTCTGTCTGTCTGTCTGTCTGTCTGACCCGGTCCGGCTTCGCCCAGGACCTGGCGGGGATCTATCTATCTATCTATCTATCTATCTATCTATCTATCTATCTATCTATCTATCTATCTATCTATCTATCTATCTATCTATCTATCTATCCATCTATCTATCTATCTATCTATCTATCTATCTATCTATCTATCTATCTATCTATCTATCTATCTATCTATCTATAGCCAGGGGACTTAACTTAGATATAACAATGCTACTAAAAGTTATGTCCCTTGTTTTATATTTTCTTATGTTCAGTCATGTAATTACAAAATTAAATTTTAGTAAGGTAATAGCTGATAGTACACTAAATTAAACTATGACAGTTGGTTGCACTGAAATAAGAAGAAGACGTGTAGAAAATTTCATCTCAATCGGATGGACCGTTCGCGAACGCATAAAGAACGGACCCACATAATCCATACATACATACACACATCGCCTTTATATATATATATATATATATATATATATATATATATATATATATATATATATATATATGTGTGTGTGTGTGTGTGTGTGTGTGTGTGTGTCTGTTAGTTAGTTAGTTAGTCGACAGATCATCCTCATTGCACATCGAACCATTCAGTCCACAAGTGCTCGGATCCTCTCAGCAAATCCCGCAGCGTGTAGCGGCTAGCGACACCATTTCTGTGTTGGTTGATCAATCTGCTTTGGCTTCCTGCCTAGTGTTCTTGTTTGGCCTCTTTTAATTTGCTGTTCTCGCAGTCTGACCATGGTTGTAGATTCCCAGTCATCACTTGGTTCACGCAAAAGTCTTACTTCTCGTAGAGCATTCAGAATGTCAGCCTGGTCCATGGCGCGTCCTCCCTCAACATTAGCCATATTTGCGAGCATGTCATTCCGCTCATTTCCTTTTATTCTCGCATGCCCTGGCACGAAGATGAAACTAATCTCCAGAGACAGCAACCACTCTCTTCGGATCCACCCCGTCTCTATCCTCTTGAGCATACTCATTGAGTCGCTAAGGACACATGCCCTAGTGAATGTCTGTGTCTCGAGCCATGTTAATGCTTTACTTACTGCCATGACTTCCATAATCAGGCTACTTGTGGTCCCAACAAAAGCACCAGAGTCCTCCTTCACAACTCTCCCTCCGGCCCGCACTGTAAAGGGCCATGAGCGTCTCACATGTCGGACGACCGACCCATCTGTGTAAATGACAGCATCACTGTCTAACGAATGCTCGAATATCAACGCTTGTACTTCCGCCTCCACAGCAGCTGGATTTTCTTGTCTGCATTTTCTGTCTCATTGGATGTAAACTGAAAAGGACGTACAGAAATCTATTTGCACCCACTCCTCGCCAGGTTCTAAGTCCTCCAGTGAACACAGCTCTTGAAGAATGTCTTCCGCTTGACCCATCCACGACCTTCCACTTTTTAACCTGCTGCCCATTCACCTTCCTTATTTCACTATGCAGTATATGTTGTGTGTTTGCGTTGACTCTGAGGTAGATACGTGCTCTGCAAATTTGCACACTCTGTTGTGACAACAGTGTAAAACCACTGGACCACGCGGCACATGCTGGACACGGCCAGGTTGTCACAACAGAGTGTTGCAACGTCACCCATCGTAGGCTAGCTCAATATTAAGTGTCGAAGCGATTACGCGACCGAGTGATACATGAAGTCGTGAGCAGGCGTCGCGCGAGACTAAGTCATGCCTATTACAGCTGCCTCATTAGGTGGGAGATTACAGAAATTGGGGAGTGTAAATTTTAAAACCCATCATTCAAGCGATTCATATACGATAGCAGTCACCAGCTATCAAATTAAAAGTGGACTAGAAAGACCCGCGGCTTTAGGCCCTTTAAAACGAGTATATGCATGACCTGGTTTCATGTACGTTATAGTCCTAGAGAGTCGGCGCGGCTGATTGGTGTGACGAAGGACATCTTGTGGGTGCGGTACGTCACTTGAACCCTATCGTGGGATATAGCTATCGATGAGGGAAATCGAAAGGCGTCGAATGCGAATGTCGACAGAGGTATCGGACGTAGTCTTAAGGTCGACTGTGATGATGAAGGTCGTCGCCGCAATATCGGGTGACAACAGGATTTTGTGTTTCTACTTTCCTCTCAACTGTCCTTTAACTAATTAGTCCTGGATGAGGGACAGTACTGGGGGGATATTATTTCTTTATGATAGGGGGAGGAGGACAGCAAGAGGGGTAGACCAGAGGGGGCACATTACCTTTTGTTTTTGATACTGCTGTCCCACGACAAGCCACATCGTTCGAACAATCACGCCATCCGGCATGGGTTATAGAACGGCATTGTAAATGCAACATGGCAGGTGAGGAAGGTCAAAGGAACATGCTTATATATATATATATATATATATATATATATATATATATATATATATATATATATATATATATATATATATATATATATATATATATATAACGACCATTTGTTTACAGCAACCTATCACAATAAGTAATTATTAATTATTTATAGGTTATTAAGCAGTATAAATAACTAATTATTGCAATTATATTTTACTTATACATTATATTTAACAATATGGACAAAAGCTATTACTAATTTGTTAACAAGATTTTACAACTTGTTATTATAACAAATAGTCTTTATTATCTATCAATGACTTTAATTTAGACACAAATCGACTGCATTGCCATTATAATTGTTTATTTCTAATGAGATGTATGTAACTGCTTGCACTTTTTGACAATATTCTTGAAATCTGGAGCAAGTTTACTTGCTGAAATTCGCGTGAAAGCTTGCAAGTTGCAGTCCGACAATAAAGACTTATTCTTTGATTTGTTGATCTTCAAGGAAGAGAATGCTTGTTCGCAAATATTTGTTGATCCAAACAATGATAAAAGTTTAGCTGCGAAGTTTTTCAAGTTGGGAAATGATTTTTGTGATAAAGATCCATAGAAGTCCAGCAAACCATCTGACTTGAATTTCTCTTTCAGGTCATGATCTGCTTGTAAGTCAAGCAGATCCAACTGTATTTCCTCTGTGGTTGTATCAGCTTCTGTACTAAAAGCTGAACTGGGAGTATTGAACTGTGGCTCTAAGTTCTTGAAATCTTGGAATCGCCATCCAAATTCTTCAATCAATGCATCTAATTGGGCTTTGTACTTTTCAGTCATTTCACCAGAAATGGTTTCTTATTTTAGCAAAGGAGAAGTGACACAATCTTTTTTCACTTGCTTGTCTGGAGAACAGTGAAAGTTTTGCCTGAAATGATTTTACATGTACATACAATTATTGTGCAACACACCATTGCCCTGAAGTTTGACATTCAGTTCATTTAACTTTTCCATAATTTCAATGGCAAATATAAAGTCTAACTTCCACTCTTTATTGACAATATTAGTATTAAAGTCACGTTCAATGCCCTTCATCTCGAGGAACATCACTATTTCTTCTCTGAGTTCCCACACTCGCCTCAACACCTTGCCGAGACTCAGCCATCGAACACTGGTGTGGTACAGGACATCGGAATTTTCAGTTTCCAAATCGCCAAGTAATGACTTGAACTGTCTGTGATTAAGTCCTCTTGATCTTATGAGGTTGATGACACTTACAACTGGGTCAATAACATGCTTGATATTCAAAACAATTTTACACAGATTTTCTTGTTGAATCACATAGTGAAGTGGTAATAATGTGTGATCTGGATATTCTGCTTTAATCTTATCACTTATGAACTTTACCAGGCCTACATTTTTTTCCAATCAAAGCACGAGCTCCGTCAGTTGTAACACTTGCCATCTTGTTCCAAACCAACCTAGTTCTTTTAATACAGTTAGTAACAGCATTGAATATATCATGGCCTGTGGTTGTGTCTTTGAGTGACTCAACACTCAGTAACTCTTCAGTGAGTTTGAAAGAAGTGTTTATTACACGTATAAATATCAATAAGTGGGCAGTATAATGTACATCGGTACTCTCATCCAATGCATGAGAGTACCATACAATTATTTACTTGCATCTTGAAGTTTATGCATCAAATTGTCACTTATCTTGTCAACACGTCTGACAACAGTTCTCCTTGATAAAGTAATGTTGTCAAATCTGTTTGTTTGTTTGTTTGTTTGTTTTTTTTGTTTTTGTTCTGGACACATAATGTTTGCTGCATCTAGCATGCATTCCTTGATGAACTCGCCATCAGAAAATGGCTTGCTCTGTTATACAATTTACAATATGTTTCAATTCTGTGTGAGAGCACAAGACTAGCTTCAGTTGCTTGAATTGAAGACTGTTTAGTGAAAACAGTTTGCTGTTTCTCAACATTTTTCACCAACTCCAGAAATATCCTTTCCCTCCCTTCGGTTGTTAAATTGTATTTGAAATCGGAATGTTTTGTTTGATAATATATTTTTTAAATTGTACTCCTTGAATACAGCCACTGACTCACGACACAACAAGCAAACTGATTTGCTACCAACTTTTATAAAACAGTACTTAGTTGTCCATTCATAAATAAAAACACGGCATTCATATTTAATCTTACGTTTGTTATTGGCATTCATTGGTTTAATAAAATTCGAACAGTTAGAATTGTACAAAACTTTAAAACGGAAATGAAACAAAACCTACTTCCGGCTTGGTGTGAAAATACAAAATTCGGAAAACAAGTAGTAAACTCAGAATACATTTCAGAAATATATCAAGACTACTACAGCAAATAAATTAATTTGAGCATTTTAAATGTGGGAATAATTTATACCAGCAAAAAACTTGTAACCTTAATATTTTCATGCAAATTACATCATTTTATTCACCGTAGAAATATATGTTTTTTCATAAAATCATCATTATTAAATTTTTACATGTCGATAAATATTTCTCTATATGAAAATCGATAAATTCGCACGTTAGCATTGCATGGTTCCAAATGTTGCTGTATGTAGCCGGTGGCGGGGTTGGGGTGAGCGCCCAACCTTGCATAAATACCCCAATGGCTCTTGCATTCATCACCTATGCAGCAAAAGTGCAACTCCTGGCCTTCTCGAGGCGAAACTGTTTTAACTAACAGGAGAAGGGGCTGCGGCGAGTCACTAGCGCCGAGAAATAACCAGAACGCTCTAGATGTGTATGCACGTACATGCATGCGCAGACATGTGTGTGCTAGCCTACACACCTAAACTCGAGTAAGACCACAGTCTGCTCTAGCAAAGGAAAAGTGCTTAAGACAGAGGCAACCAGTGAACAGGTATGTAGTCACGTGGTTTAGTGGTTGGTAGCTGTCGCTTATTTTCCCGGGAGGAACGTGGAATCAACAAGCACATCTTCAAGCTTATTATCTTTTGGGATTATTGACTGACTTCTGTCTACACTCCTCCCTTCTGTCTTCCCTTCCATATATCTATTCCTTTCTCTCTCTCTCACACTCTCTCTCTCTCTCTCTCTCTCTCTCTATTCTTTCATCACATACTCCGACAACAGTTTCTTTCAACGATTAATAAAATATTTATTAAATAAAACTATGTCTGGTGTATGGATGGACTGTGTATATGTAGTTGGTATTGTCTACTAGTGTGAATGCAAGATAGGACGGTTGACTTTGTATGTGCCGTAGATTTTCTCGCCTCTTCTGTCGGCGAAAACACAGGACAGCACACATAGAAATGGAGTGATCTCACCCTGAATGATTTCCTCCTGCTTGAGTCTGGACATAATCCAATTCTTGAAGAAAACAACTGTTCAATGTCTTATCACCAGAAAATAATCCGATTTGGTAAGTCACTGAAATTCATATATTTCCCGGTTTGGAATGTATTATAATCCACCTCTGAATACACACAGCCACTATCCAACATTGTCTAGAGTTACTATGAATGTTCTACACAATGTCTCTTGTTAATAGAGTTTAATGTTTCTGCACAGTGCAATCGCATGCAGTTTTAAGTATCCCTGCTTGCCACAGGTTAACGTCTTTTCCTTTTAAGGGCTTTAGTTGTATATTCGTTTGAGCATACAGTGTTCTGTATTTGACGTTAAGTTATCACTTCTTCATATTAAAACATGTCTATGTTCTTGTTGGTTCTAAGTAGGTACTTTATTTTCTCAAGTGAATTAACCTTCATTTCTTCTCTTATTTCAATAGCAGGATTGGAACCTGTGGAGAAGATAGGTAATCTGGTGATATGAGTCTGCTTCATATAATTTTCTTATGTGAGAGTCCTTCTCTAGTCATACTGAAAAGCCTCCGAAAAACATACGGACATACGATTTATGAGTGCACTACAGTTTACACGACTAGATAAACGAATGCAATGCCACACGTTAAGAACAAACACCTATATCCCTATGCTACTATTACACTAAGATTATAATACCTTATATATTCACTTATCATCCTGGAATTGAAATACACTAGCGAATAAAACACTAATATCCCATATTCTTTCAACCATTAGGGACGTGTATTTCTTTCCCCACTCAGGATGCATAGATAATTCAGCCCAGTTTGCAACACACACTAAACAGAAAACCCCGTGTCTACTATTTATATTGAGTGTCCAATCCACCGTTGATTGTTTGATCTACAATCAAATTTGCCGTGAGTCCCCACATCAAACGTCTGTGAATTCACGTATTGTTAATTGCTCGTTTCTTTTTCCGGGTTGGGATAACAGTAAGGGAGTTAGCTTAGTAGTGGAGAGTTAATGAATGCTGCGCATTCATTAACTAGTGGGAAATCATAGTTGGTGAACGTGTGTGCACGAACGAACGAACGAACGAACGAACAAACTTTATTTTCAAAGGGTTAAGAATTGGGCACGCAGGCCCGTCTAACATTCTGCCCTTCTATCACTCTCTTCCATACATTATTTCATTCACACATCATTCAAGGCTAACAGAGAACAGCAACAATATAAAACTTATGCATTATAAAATCATTGGCAAAATGCGAACATCAAAAACTACATGACACAGTAACATTAGATAATTTGGGCAGAGAAATTATTAGCCATGGTTTGGGAAAATACTGGGCCCACCAAAAGGGGACGGGGTGTTTACTAGGGTTTTGGTTTTTTATTATTTTTTAAACAAATATTATTATGGGGGGAAAGGGAATCCGTACTGAAATAGTGTTCGGGGTAATTTCGATTATATGAAAAAGGATTGGGGATGTCTTTTTTTTTCTTGTGGAAATTGTTCCACAGCTGAGGGTTTCAGAGTACGTTAAGCTTGTTTTGTATAAGTCAAAACCCAGGCTTCGGAATGTGTAAAATATTTAAACGTTTACTGTGTCTAGCATTATATTTAAACAATGGCCAAAGGTAATTTGGGGCATTCCGATGCAAGATTTTGTGAATTAGTTTAGCTTTATTGAAAAGCAGGCGTTTGCGGAGTGGTAGTAACTGGAAAAGGGGTTTTTTTCAGGGTGGGATTTTTCAGAATAAATGTTTGCTATAAATTTTTGACTCATGGCCCGTTTTTTGGAGTGAGTAAAGTCGCTTGGTGTTTTTTAATTAGAACAACCGTCCCAATTTTTAGAGGGAGTAGTCCCAAAATGTGTCTGAATATGAAATTTTGAAAAGTTTCCTTGTGTTTTCCCCAAACAAGGAATTTTTAATTTTTTTGGGGATTGGTAAATTTTTTGCTGTTTGTTTAATGAGCGCTTGAACGTGGGAATTTTAAAAGGTTTGGGTTTTTATCATGTTAGGCCAATGTTTTGTGCTCAAATTTCACTTTTTTACTGGGATTTATCGATGTGAAGTTGAAGTGATTTTGTGTGACTTAGG
>JACEFZ010015759.1:80000-105780 GCA_014155875.1 Cepaea nemoralis | reverse complement strand
GACAGGGTCGCTTTATCAAAGCACTACATACACTTTATTTTATACACTTACAAGTCGGCATTTGATATATAGCTCCAATTTTAGGGTCCATTGGGAATCCTTTGCGCATGCCCATGTAGTAGGAGGCATCAATCTTGAGCGAGTTCTCCATGACAGAAATGTCGTGTTCCAGGGTGGACTTTTTTTTTTTATTTTTAAAGTCGACTTTCAAGACACTTTATTTCGGGAGAAAAAAATATATCATCATTATGTTCTATGCCGATAAGCGTGGGCGGTCATGTTTCGCTATCTCACACGATCACCAGAGTCGTGGATCAGCTCCGTGTTCTTGTCTCGATCATACCATGTGGCCAAGCCATTCAGATGTTTACTTCTCTGCCTTCTCCTTGTTCTTTTCCCCTTAATCTTACCAGTTGTCACCAGGTTATCTAGTTTATTTCTTCTCATAATGTGTCCAAAAATAGTGACTCTCTACGTCTAATTTTTCTAACCAGTTTACGGTTTTCATTTGCTTAAAATATTATGCTATTAATTAAATACAGCGGGAACGTAAAAAAAAAAAGTGCACATCTGCACTTAGTTTGTTCTCTTCTTTGTTCCTCTTTCGAGTGGTTTTCATCACTTCTAGGTATGCACACCAAAGCTACAATTTGTGGCGACCTCCAGGAGAATTGCTACTTGTAGACAGATTTCGATAAACTAACTTTCATTTCTTTTCTCGATACAATATCTACTATATCTACACATACTTTCTAGCTGTGCATGTTTAACATAGTTACCAGTCTAGCGTATGCTGCGGTTTTAGTAAAAGAACAGACATTTTACTCAAGCCTAACAAGTCGGCATTTGAAATATAGCTCCAATTTTAGGGTCCATTGGGAATCCTTTGCGCATGCCCATGCAGTAGGAGGCATCGATCTTGAGAGAGTTCTCCTTAACAGAAATGTCGTGTTCCAGGGTAGACTTTGCCTTGATGAGACGGGCTAGGGACAGCTCTGATGACTTGAGGCGCTCTTTGAGGATTCGAACCGACTCACGTATCTCTGAGACCTCCCTTTGTAATCTGTTGAAGAAAAAGAAAATACAAATCGAATGTTTAGATATATATAGAGAGAGGAATGTTTGGTCAAGCACTTTGTGCTTCCATTCGGATTCAAATCCTCGATAAAGTGATGAAGGGTCTGTGTGTGATGAACCTGCCCAGTTCGCGGCGACTGCACTAGCCAGACAGCCCTAACTTATTCAGAAGGATTAGTATATCGCGAAATGTGACCTCCACCTCCCCCCCCCCCCCCCCCACAACCTTTCAATATACGCGGCGCAAGTTGTTGATCCCACTGTCTGTCTGATAACATTATTTCTTATTCGGTCCCTGCCTGCCTGCCTGCCTTCCTTCCTTCCTTCCTTCCTTCCTTCCTTCCTTCCTTCCTTCCTTCCTTCCTTCCTTCCTTCCTTCCTTCCTTCCATCCTTCCTTCCTTCCTACCTTCCATCCCTTTTCTTCTCCCCATCCACTTCCTATTTCTCCACCTCCACCCCATCTTCCTCCTTCTTCTTCTCTCTAAGCTAAACTGGGTACGAGGACGTTTCTGCTAAGTAAAGGCGACAGGCCTTTATTGATCACAGCATCCAACGAGTGTCGGTCGATTGGGCAATACAATTACTGGTCTAGCACCGTATGCCAATTACACCATAAAGTGTGTAAAAACTGTTTACTGGACGCCTATTTCGTTCATAAATCCATGGCAAACTACTGAACGTAAACTTGCCATGAAATCACAAACAGCCAAAAAAGGCTGGGTTTGACTGCGGCGTGGAGTAACAGATATGCAGATAATGTTAAAACACCCCGTGGAAGGAACAAGTTTTTCTGTACTACTTTACTTGAGTAAGTTGATAATCACACAAGCGTTTCCAAATTGCTGTTATTTAGCCGGGGGATCAGAGCTGAGGTGAGCATCTAAGCTTGTTAAATACCCACGGCTTATGTATTCATCACCTCTGGCAGCAAAAGTCCAATCCTGGCCTTCACGTAGCGGAATTGTTTTAACTAACAGGAGAAGGGATGGCGGCGAGTCTCTGGCGGCGTTAAATAAAGAAAGAATGCTCTTTATATGTACGTACGTGCATACATGCGCAGACACGTGTGTATAAGCATACATATTTAAAACTTGAGTAAGACCGCAGTTTACTCTAGTAAAGGAAAGGTGATGAAGACGGAGGCAACCATCCAGGAGGCGCCCCACATAAATCAGAATGCCATGCAATTACTAGATGAGCGAACGAACGAACAAGAAGAAATACTCAAGTAAAGCAACAAGAAGTGACACACGTCCTAACTAAGCAGAGAAGCAAGCGAGTCACGCAGATAGTAGACGGATGAACTTACTAAACTAGCAATAACACAATCCAGCCACCCAGACAGTAGATAGATGAACATACTAAGCTAGACATTAGACAAGCCAGTCACTAGATAGTAGACAGACGAATTTACTGAGCTAGAAATTAGACAAACAGTGAAACACGAAGTAACTAACTACATAGCCAAGCAGAGAAGCAGCCAGCCAGACAATAGATAGACGACCGTACTAAGTTAGCAATTAGAGAAGCCAGCCAATCACCCAGATAGTAGATAGCCGAACATAATAAACCAGCAATTGCACAAGCCAGCCAGCCAGACAGTAGATAGATGAACTTACGTCTTCATGACTGGATCATTGCAAAGCTCCACGTTGATTCTCCTGGTTCTCTCATCCAATCTAGTTTGAGCTACCTTCATAGGCTTCTCCTTGTCCATGATGGCTTTTCTGAGCAAGGCCACGTTCTTCTCCATGTCGAAGATCTCCTGCATCACCTGAAAACACCAAGCGCATACATCAATGCACCCCTACAACTTTCAACAACTACATCCTTGTATTCCCCAAGCAAACCTAAACCTCTTTAACATTTAAAATTGTATCTCCTTTTGTGAGAAGCATGCGATCATCCTCAACTCCAAGTTGATTTTCTAGGCACGTTTACGTACAATGTTTTGCCATTGCTTTGTGAACAAGAAGCCAACGTTGGAATCCAAACTGACGCGTGTTTGAAACTACCCCTCTACCTCGTCATAAGAGTGCCTTAAATTTAAGAGCCAGGGCCTCTTTAATAATGGAAAAGCAATGCACGATCCATTTTATACTAGCCAAATAATCCACAACTACGTTTATAATAGTTAAACAATCCACTATACTATTTTATTCTAATAAAATAATCCACAACCCTCTTTATAATAGTTAAAATCCACGACCCACATTTTAATAGAAAAACAAACTGGAACCCCTTTTATAATAGTTAAACAATACACGATCAATATTATAACAGCCAAACAATAGAGGACCCCTGTTATAATAGTTAAACAATCCACGATCCTATTTTATAATAGCCAAATAATCTTTGTCATTTTCAATGTACCACACAACTGCAATTCGAATTACCAGCACACGAATTATCAGCACCTTTCCCAGATATAGATTTAGAAATGTTCTAAACCATGCAATCACGCCAATATGTTCATTATCTAGTTCGCGGATCAAGTTGGATCAAGTTATGTGATTCCATTCGAAATGCAGGTGATAAGGGAAACATCAGAAGCATGTATAAAGGGATAAAGAAAGCCTGTGGTCCAATGTCAATAGAATTTCACCTTTAAAAACCCTTGATGGGAAATCATCACTGATAAGAAACCAGATGGATAGATGTGTAGAGACTATATAAGCTTTCCCCAAAGTGAGAAAAATTAGCAGATGATGTCCTCAACGCCTAGAGGCCCCCCCCAACTCTTGCTACCTGGACATGCGTTCTACCATAACAGAAGTTAAGCATGCCATAAATGAATTTGCGTCTCGCTGTCGTGTCTTACTTTAAAGTGTCGTCCCTGGAGTGAGGGGAGTCAACACCCACATTATATTTTACCCCTTTTAATATCCTGGAGAATCCACCAGCTTCCGTTCAACACACTCCATCACCCCGTGGACACCCTTTCCCCTCTCTCTCTCTCTCACTGTCGCACTATGCCCCCTCTCATTCTCCCCCAACGCAACATATTCAACAACTTTTGCTTCCACAAATTAATAAAGATTAATTTATTAAAAGAAAAGTGTAACGTATATGAGACGTGTATGCGAAGAAAATGTGTGATGTGTTCTATAATGTGTGTAGGATCGGACCCTCAGATAATAGCATAGTCAGTTCATCCTTGCAAGAACACACCACAGCACGTTAAGTCAGAACAAGTCCATCTCACCCAGTGCTGTATCCCTCCTGGCGGACACCGACTGACATCTGTAGCTACCTGGTAATCCATCTTCCTGATCATCCGAAATAGATACTGTTTGTAATTACAGCTGATCATGGACCGGTTGCACACTACACATTATAAGTTCCTATCGTTCCTAAAAACTGTACGAATCCTTTGTTGTGTGTACTTAGGTATCACTGTTATTGTTAATATATTTGATCCTAACTAGTGTCTATAAAGTCTCAAGTATGATGTTTTTTTGTAATATTTCACTGGAATCTATCACGCCATGTGACTTACATTTTAATGTTCTCGTTCCTTTAACAATGTTTGTATGATGTGTGACATATCAACAATCATCACCCATCCTAGGTGAACCTTAACACACAGGAATCGTTATATTGGTTGGCTCTTCAGAGCCATGTTATGGTGAACCCTCCTGATTACGAGTTCAGCGTAAACATAATACCATCTTTCTTCTCGGACGTTATTCATTTTCCGTAAGAAACATTTGAGTGTCCAACTGGTGTTCTTATTCGAATTGGAGTTGAGCTTATTTCAAAACCAGTGTTAAGCTTCCTCGTAACTGGCAGGGAACCTGTTAGAGAAACAACACATCTGGTGATAGCACTAGTCACTGATCCTACCGGCTGGGTGTAAGCCTATTGCCTTGCTCTGTATTTTTTCAGCTAACTAAACTCTGTCATAGAGCATATTAGCTCCTCACCTACGTCCGAATCAGGCTATGGACAAGGAAAGACCCATAAACAGAGTGCAAAACTTCAGTGGGCAAAACCACTGAAAGGAACCCCCCCCCCCCCCCCATTGGACACTTTCCCATCTCCCAACCCATCTTAAATCTCTCCAAATATCACCCCGCTATCCTATTCATCTTAGCAGAGCCAATAATCACTTCACTACTCTAACTAGTTTCAACCATGCTACTGCCTAAATTAATCAGGACTAATTATACAATACAAACTACCTTAGGCAAGCACCGCAGTTCGATCAAATCACATCTACATTTGCCATGACAGGCACGTGTAAAATTAGATTAACTTAATTCGCACACGGTAGAAATTTTTCCACTCCTAACTGCAGTGCCAAAGCACGTCCGCCTAAATCAACTGTTTGAGTTACACTGTCTCCCCCAATCATGTTTTTTTCCAAACAGCCTTGAATTGTTCACGTGACGTTGTTGATGTCCTGCAGGTGTCCCAATGTTCCCAATAACAATCCCACACTTTCTGTCATGTGGTGACAAGCAAAACCGCCATTCCGTTTGATGTCGGGAAATTCTAAATGACAGACGGACTGTTTTCTCCCGAGCCGGGCACTTCCGCTTGAATCCGACCTGTTTTTACTGTATTGTTAAAAAACAACAACTGGGGCCCTGTAAACAAGCCGTTTAATCAGATTGCCTGTATTATCATCAATTTGTTAATCACGGTGTTTTTCGTGACATTACTCTCTTAAGAGAGTAGTCCATCTCACTCATCTCCACCGTGAGTTTAATCCAGATGATTCATTCCTCTTCTTCAGGAGTTGGGTGTCTTGACAAAAAGTCCGCTCCAACATTTTCCTTCCCAGGAATATACTCCACTGTGAAATTGTAAGGTTGAAGTAACAACGACCACCGCATCAAACGGGCGTTGAGCTTCTGAGAAGTAGCCAGGAACATCAGGGGCTGATGATCCGACTGGACTCGAAACGTAACTCCATACAAATAGGGCTGGAATTTTTGCACTGCCCATACGAGAGACAAGCACTCTCTCTCGACGGTTGAATAATTCCTCTCAGCCTGGAGAAGTTTCTTACTTGCGTATGCCACAGGTTTCAAACCGAAGCATCGTCTTTTCCTTCCTGTAACAAGGCTGCCCCAATCCCAATCGCACTCGCATCCGTTCTCAACACAAATGGTTTGGAAAGGTCAGGGAGCTGTAATACAGGTTTGCTGACCAAGGCCTCCTTTAACTGGCTATAGGCAGTCTCACATTCTGGTGTCCAAATGATTTGGTCCGGGAATCCCTTTTTCAAGGTTTCCGTCAATGGAGCTCCCAGTTCAGTTAAGTGTGGGATACATTTTTGGTAGAACCCACACAACGAGAGAAAAGATCGCACATCCTTCTTCGTTTTTGGCCTTGGTGCATTTATGATTTTCTCCAGGTTCTTCTCTTTTGAGACAATGTGTCCTGGAAGGATGGTGTGACCTAGAAATTCCAGAGTCTGGTAACCAATCATGCACTTGGTTGGACGAGCGGTAAGCCCTGCTCCCTTGAGTCTATTAAACACACTCTCCAAGGATTGCAAGTGGTCATCCAAGCTGTCACTGGAAATCAGAATATCATCCATGAATGAGATGATGGCCGGATCCTGTAAAGGATGTAGTAAAGTCCCCATCATTCGTGTAAACACACTGGGTGCATTGCTGAGTCCAAAGGGCATGACCTTGAATTCGTAGTGTTCACTGGGTGTACTGAAAGCCAACAGTGGTCGCATCTCCGGTTTTACTGGTATATGATAATACCCCCGACTCAGATCTACCTTTGAAAAGTACCGAGCCTTATGGAGCCTAGCGAATAACTGAGTTGGATTCGGCAAAGGTTCCACCTGAAACTGTATATGACTGTTCAGAAGTCGGTAATCTATACACAACCGGTGTTCTCCACTTGGTTTGCGTAACAAAACTACCCCCGCGTTGTATGGGGATGTGGGTGGCGCAATCACGTCATCCTCCAACAGTTTCTGTATTTCCTCCTCCAGGGCCTTTTCTTTAGAGAATGGCACTGGGTAAACCTTTTGACGAACAGGTTCCGGCGTGGTCAAAGTCATCTCGAACTCCACCAACCTCGTTCGTCCTGGTTTATCAGTCAGTATCTCCTTATGAGACTTGAGAACCTGGGTTATCTTTTCCCTCTCCTGGGAGGTCAGATCAGGGTTCACTTGCACATCCCTATAGGTTTCCTGGTGTACCAAGGGATATTCCCTGCCCTCGTTGGTTCCCACTTCCATCTCCACTGCAACTGCCATTGCCATGAGGTGTGCTGCCTTGTCTCCCGGTCTCTCTTCGTATTTCCGCAAGAGATTGATCTGGAAAATCTTCGACTTTCCCCGGATCCGGATCTGATAGTTGGTTCTGGATATCACCCTTTCCACGGGAAATGGTCCTTGCCAACCTATCTCCAGTTTGTTGTTTCCCGTTGGGAGTAGCAACAAGACTTTGTCTCCCACCTCTAGAGATCTTTCTTTAGACTTACGGTTGTAGTAAGCCGCATGTCTTTTTCTGGCCTTTTTCAAGTTTTGATTCGCCAGAGTCCATCCATTGTGGAGTTTTTCTTTCAGTTCCTCCACGTATTTATAGGAAGAGATCACTTCTTCTGACGTCCCCTCTTCAGTCCAACTCCTCAACATGGCTTCCAACGGTCCTTTGATTGGACGACCAAACAGCAACGTGGCGGGTGGTAGTCCTGTTGAGCCATGAGGAACCTCCCAATAGGCAAAGAGTGCTGCTGGGATATATTCATCCCACCTATCAGGTTTTTCCTGTGCCAGTTTCCTGAGCATTGTCATCAACGTGCCGTTGAAACGTTCTACTTGTCCATTGGCTTGAGGATGGTAAGGGCTGGTATTATGTGGTTAGAGTGAAACACCCTAAATACCTCCTCCATGAGTTTTCCACAAAACTGGGACCCATTGTCCGTCAGAATTTGATCAGGGAAGCCTAATCTGGTAAAGGCCTCCATCAGTGCGTCCGCCACACGTTTCGAGTCAATCGTGGTCAACGGTATGGCTTCACCCCACATTTTACAGCAATCCACCATAGTGAGTATATACATGTTCCTCTTCCTAGTCTTGGGAAGTGGACCCACGATATCGATGGCTACCCTCTCGAAAGGAGAGTTCATGATGGGCATTTCTCCAAAAACCACCGGCGCTGTCCAGTGTTTTGGTGCCACCCTCTGGCACTCAGGGCATGGCTTCACATACCGTTGCACATCACCTGTCATTCCCGGCCAGTATTAATGGCAGAAAATTCGCTGCATCGTGGCGGCAATACCCATATGCCCACTAAAGGAGATGGTATGCCCCATATGAAGAATCTGGGACCGGTGAGCTTTCGGGACGACCAACTGACCGTATAGGTTGTCTCCCCTTCCTGCTCTCCTGTAGAGTATCCTATTCTTCATGTAGTACTGCCCCCGTCCTGGTGGATCAGCACTTCTCTGCAGCTTTTTGTAGCAAGGACGTAAAGTAGCATCCTCACTCTGGGCAGTTCGTAGCTCCCCCGGCAGTGGGTTAATCACAATTGCTTCTGCCTCTTCCGTTCTCGTCTGAGAGCGAGTCTGTATTGCTCCCATATGGATTGGCTCCCTGGGCATTCCCAGAAAGACATACCGGCAACCAAGGATTACGGGAAAAATGGGATCGGTCAATACAGCGGCCTTGATTGTGCCGGTGACATACCTTGACCGAATCTCCACATTAGCAATGGGCAACTTCATGGCCACAGCACTCTTCTGTGCAGGCTGTATCTCCATGGTCTCACCTGTGAATTGTTCTGGATGTACCAGATCCGCAGAAATCACGGCCTCCCCGTCCAGTCCTGTGTCGTACAAACACTCCACTTGACGACCGTTAACCTCTACCAATTCCACTACAGGTGGTTTTTCCTGGTCTGGAGTCTCTTCTTCGGCCTCGACCTGTTCAGTGGGCTCCACCTTAGGTTTCCCGGGACACACGACGAATTTAGAGTCTCCCGACTTTCCCCTGCAGTCAATAGCATTGTGTGTGTTTGACTTGCATTGGTTGGACCATTTCCCTGTCCTAGATTTTCTAGTGCCCGACTTGAGTGAGCTCTCCTGGTGGCGAGCTTCCTTGTTGACCTTGGCATTTTCAGTGACAACCTCCTTGGAAGTCACTTGACATGCTGCGAAGTGAGGGCTCTTAGCCTTCGATTTGCAGTCTCTCGTATTGTGAGAGGGTGACTTACAAATTGAACACCACTTCTCCGACCACGGTCGTTTTGGTGTAGAGCTTGAAGTGCTCTTGCTTCCCTCCTTCTTCTTCTCTGAACTATCCTCTGATTTTTGCACATAAGGTTCCCCCTTATTGGTTCCTGAGATTTTGGCTTTCTTCTTGTCATATTTCTCCTGACTTTTGGTGTTGGTGGAAAGGTTTTCCCCTGCCTCCCCATGTACCTCGACGAACCGTTCTGCTAATTTTGTCACGAGGTCAATACGTTCTGCTCCTTGTTCTCCCAGGAATGTCCTGAGAGGTTTAGACATTTGCTTCTTCAGCTGGTCGACCACCATGAGCTCTTCCAGACTCTCATAGTCATGTGCGAACCCAGCCAAATCCATCCACTTATGGAGATAGGATTTTAGACGCAAACTGTAGGTGGCAAACGACTCCCCCGGTTCTCGTTTCGCTGCTCGAAATTTTTTCCGGTATGTATGTGACGTAACCTCGAATCGTTTCAGCAGAGCCGTCTTCAATTCGTCATAATTGTTCTCATGTCCTGGTGGCAGGCGAGAATAAACCTCGTAGCCGGTCCCGCGTAATCCCTGGGATAGCTTGAGATTCCATTTGTTACGCTCCAGACCCATAGCCACGGACATGGCCTCGAAGCATTGAAGGTACTGGTCAGTCTTCTCTTTGTCCTCCTCGTAGACCGCTAGAGGAAACTTCATAGCATGGTAACCATGTGCACCTGCTGGGGTTGAACCTGGGATGGAAGAACCTCCAACTGCTCCCTCAGTTTCCCCATTAGATTGACTCTTCAACTCAAGTTCCCTCATCCGGTACTCGTGCTCCCTTTTCAGAGCTTCTTGTTCAGCTTCCAGTTTCTTAGCTGCTTGCTCAGCTTCAAATTTCCTCGCAGCTTGTTCTGCTTCCAATTTCCTAGCTTCTTGTTCCAACTCCATCCTTCTCAATTCCAACTCAGCCTTTTGATCTTCTCTTTCTGCTTGACGATACTCTCTCTCCACTTCCTGTATGTAATCTGTTAGTGCAGAACTCGACAATCCCATTTCTTCCCCCTTTGCCCTTAGTTCTGCAGTGGTTAATTTAGGAGTGGCCATTATACAGAGAGGTAAGCTAGCAGGTTGAGTACAATTTAACTGCAAACTAATATACAGATATATGAACAAGTACTACAAATCTAGATATTTACCACACACAGCACATTCACTCAGTAACAAGAGTAGAATCAGGACCACAGACCTATGCAGACGTGTGAAGTGTGAACAGGTAAGATATGTGTCTTAACCCCTATCCACATTCACTCTAGCTGGATTCTCTAATATGATATCTCCGTCCTATAACTAAGGATCCCGTCTCAAAAGACCCCGTTGTCAGAGGATCCCACTGTCAAAGGATTCCGCTTGCCAGAGATCCAAGGATCACGTTTACGAGAGATCCCGCTGTCCATAGATTCCGTTTACGAGAGATCCCGCTGTCCAAAGATCCCGTTTACGAGAGATCCCGTTTTTCAAAGATCCCGGACGAGCTCCCAATAATGTCGTGTCTTACTTTAAAGTGTCGTCCCTGGAGTGAGGGGAGTCAACACTCACATTATATTTTACCCCTTTTAATATCCTGGAGAATCCACCAGCTTCCGTCCAACACACTCCATCAGCCCGTGGACACCCTTTCCTCTCTCTCTCTCTCTCTCTCTCTCTCTCTCTCTCTCTCTCTCTCTCTCTCTCTCTCTCTCTCTCTCTCTCTCTCTCTCTCTTACTGTCACACTATGCCCCCTCTCATTCTCCCCCAACGCAACATATTCAACAACTCTTGCTTCCAAAAATTAATAAAGATTAATTTATTAAAAGAAAAGTGTAACGTATATGAGACGTGTATGCGAAGAAAATGTGTGATGTGTTCTGTAATGTGTGTAGGATCGGACCCTCAGATAATAGCATAGTCAGTTCATCCTTGCAAGGACACACCACAGCACGTTAAGTCAGAACAAGTCCATCTCACCCAGTGCTGTATCCCTCCTGCCGGACACCGACTGTCATCTGTAGCTACCTGGTAATCCATCTTCCTGATCATCCGAAATAAATACTGTTTGTAATTACAGCTGATCATGGACCGGTTGCACACTACACATTATAAGTTCCTACCGTTCCTAAAAATTGTACGAATCCTTTGTTGTGTGTGGTATCACTGTTATTGTTAATATATTTGATCTTAACTAGTGTCTATAAAGTCTCAAGTATGATGTCTTTTGTAATATTTCACTGGAATCTATCACACCATGTGACTTACATTTTAATGTTCTCGTTCCTTTAACAATGTTTGTATGATGTGTGACATATCAACAATCATCACCCATCCTAGGTGAACCTTAACACACAGGAATCGTTATATTGGTTGGCTCTTCAGAGCCATGTTATGGTGAACCCTCCTGATTATGAGTTCAGCGTAAACATAATACCATCTTTCTTCTCGGACGTTATTCATTTTCCGTAAGAAACATTTGAGTGTCCAACTGGTGTTCTTTCGAATTGGAGTTGAGCTTATTTCAAAACCAGTGTTAAGCTTCCTCGTAACTTGCAGGGAACCTGTTAGAGAAACAACACATCTGGTGATAGCACTAGTCACTGATCCTACCGGCTGGGTGTAAGCCTATTGCCTTGCTCTGTTATTTTTCAGCTAACTAAACTCTGTCATAGAGCATATTAGCTCCTCACCTACGTCCGAATCAGGCTATGACAAGGAAAGACCCATAAACAGAGTGCAAAACTTCAGTGGGCAAACCACTGAAAGGACCCCCCCCCCCCCCACAATTGGACACTTTCCCCATCTCCCAACCCATCTTAAATCTCTCCACATATCACCCCGCTATCCTATTCATCTTAGCAGAGCCAATAATCACTTCACTACTCTAACTAGTTTCAACCATGCTACTGCCTAAATTAATCAGGACTAATTATACAATATAAACTACCTTAGGCAACACCGCAGTTCGATCAAATCACATCTACATTTGCCATGACAGGCACGTGTAAAATTAGATTAACTTAATTCGCACACGGTAGAAATTTTTCCACTCCTAACTGCAGTGCCAAAGCACGTCCGCCTAAATCAACTGTTTGAGTTACACTGTCTCCCCCAATCATGTTTTTTCCAAACAGCCTTGAATTGTTCACGTGACGTTGTTGATGTCCTGCAGGTGTCCCAATGTTCCCAATAACAATCCCACACTTTCTGTCATGTGGTGACAAGCAAAACCGCCATTCCGTTTGATGTCGGGAAATTCTAAATGACAGACGGACTGTTTTCTCCCGAGCCGGGCACTTCTGCTTGAATCCGACCTGTTTTTACTGTATTGTTAAAAAACAACAACTGGGGCCCTGTAAATAAGCCGTTTAACCAGATTGCCTGTATTATCATCAACTGGTTAATCACGGTGTTTTTCGTGACACTGGCAAGGCTCCAGGTAAGGATGGTATTCCAATAGAGGTTATCAGGAGTGGGCAAGACACACTCACTCTACAGATCCACCAGCTAATAGAGCTATGCTGGCGATAAGGACAAGTCCCACATGATGTCAAAGACTCTAGCATCATAACATTGCACAAGAACAGGGGCGATCGGAACGACTGTAACAACAATAAGGGTATCTCACTTCTGTGCATTGTTGGGAAAGTATTTGACAAAATTGTTCTGCGCAGACTTCAAGTCCAGGGAGATCAAGTCTTCTCCGAATCACAGTGTGGCTTCCGATAGAACCGGTCTACCATTGATATGATATTCTCATTGCGAAAAATGCAAGAAAAATGCCGTGAACAGAATCAACCACTGTTTATTGCCTTCATCGACCTCACAAAGGCATTTGATTTGGTCAGTTGTGAGGGTCTGATCAAGATACTAAAGAAAATTGGCTGCCCACCAACTCTTCTGTCCATTGTGAAATCGTTCCACACATGCATGAAGGGTATAATCAAGTTTGATGGTGCAACTTCAGAAGAGTTTGAAATCAAGAGTGAGTTAAGCAAGGTTGTGTACTAGCTCCTATCCTCGTTGGAATATACTTTTCACTGCTACTGAAATATGCCTTTCGTGATTAGGATCGTGGTATATACATTCACTCACGCTCAGATGGCGGCCCCTACAATGCTCAGAGATTGAAGGCAAATACCAAAATTTGGAGAGTACTGATCAGAGAGTTGCTGTTTGCAGATGCTGCTGCAATTACGACCCACTCTAAGAAAGAATTACAACGTCTACTCTCTGCATTCTCCAATGCTTGTTCTGAATTTGGTTTAAGAATTAGTAAAAAGAAGACACAGATTATGTCACAAGGTGCACTTGGGGTGCCACCAATATTTAATGACGACGCCAAACTAGAGATAGTAGACCATTTTACATATCTAGGATCCGAGGTAAACAGCAAATTTTCCCCAGATCAGGAAATCAACATCAGGATTGGTAAGTCAGCACAACAATGAACAAGTTAAGAAAAAAAAAGAGTCTGGGAGAACAGGAAGCTTACTGCCAAGACATAAGTCCTTGTCTATCAAGCCTGTGTCCTTAGTACTCTTATTTATTGCAGAGAAGCCTGGACAACTTACTCATACCAAGAGAAACGTTTAAACAGCTTTCATATGCTGTGTCTGCGAAGAATTCTTGATATTAAGTGGCATGAAAAATCACAAATACTGAAGTATTGGAAGATCAGGTTGTGTGACGGTATATTCCATGCTCGGGGCTCGTAGACTTAGATGGATAGGACACGTTAGGAGGATGAATGATGGTAGAATACCAAAGGACATCTTTTTTGGTGAAATACTGTTGGGTAAGAGATCTCAGGGTGGGTCTCTACTACTATACAAAGACGTGTGTTAGTGGGATATGATTGATACAGGCATTGATAATGCACATACGGAGCAAATCGCCGCTGAAAGTTTTGCATGGAGGGCAAATATCAGTAATGGAATAAAGAAAAAGGAGAAAATTATAGCAGATAAGTCACACACCGAGCGTGTAAGATTTAAGATGGTGCATGATGGTGAAAATGACTATGTGTTCACATGCATCAACTATGGAGAAACATTTACAGCGCGACTCGGCCTTAACTCTCACATTCGCCACCGCCATGTGTTGTAGTTATTAAGCCTTTTTGAAGTACAATTGTACAGACAACGCGAGGTAGAAAAGAAAAAAAAACAGGGCGACGCCTATCATCATGTTTTGATTAAGAGGACGCCCATAAGTTAAACATCAGCTAATTGATAGTCTAAACAATGGAGAGCGTAAATTAATAAGAGAAGTTCCTCCGATATTTACCCTACTGTCCCCAAATCATGTTTATTCGACCCCCTAATCTTTAGAGAGAGGTGGAGAGAGTTTAGAGCGAGAGATCATCCTATTTCATATAAGTTGTCACGGAGTCGATCCCTTACTTGATCGTAGTGTTAATTCAGGAAAGACGCGGTGAATTCTTTTGGGCTTAACAGGTGCCGGATGTTAACCAGGTAAGAGTGAAGACGTATAATTCCCCAAATATAGCACTTGACATATTCAGAAAAAGGATTTGAAACATCTCAGTTAATAATTCTTTCTAAATGGAATAACTCTCTTGTCTCAGTCATAACTAAACTGAAGAGATATAGGTTGTCTGTCTTTTACTGTGACTAATGTTTAATGCAATAATCTGTAGATTCAGAGACAGTAAATGTTATAACAGTGGTTAGGAATTCTGTCATATGAAGTAACATGTTTATAAGATAAATATTAGCTTATCTTTAACTATTTCACACAGTATAATTAATGAGAAGGATCTAACACGATGTTTCTCTTACTATTTCATTATTATCTCACTTATATGTATATTCTTAATGGCATGGCTCTGTGTATACGAATATATACATTATATATGTGATGATTTTATGTGGCCCCTATCCCGAGGAAAGGAAATATTAACAAGGCCAGTGTAAGACGTCACTCTTAATCGGAGTCATATCAGTGGAATGTACCAATGAGTAATCGAATGTACTACTGAGTCTGAAGCTCGGTGCACGAAAGGGATGAGACATGTCTTGCAGACATGTAAAGGAATGCCTGGGACATTGGTAACGTCAGATCATGAAAGGAAAACACGTAGTAGAGAAGAGTCTGGTTAGCCTACACCTGTGACGGCCTACTCCTGTGATGGCCCACTCATGTGAAGTAGTCCCGGCCCCTTTTACTTTTCTCCCAATTGTTTTGTGAAGATGGGTACATGGTTGTGTTCGTTTTATTGACAGATGATGATGATCAATTGGTAAATGTGGTGCCCTGAGTTGGGACCATCCATATATTGAGTGTTGAATTCATCCGTAAAGGCTGGGTCTTCCTCATGGTGTTGTCATGAAGAGCAGAGGACCGTTCATCGAGAGTTGCCACTCAAAACAGCCCAGTGCAACTCAAGAAGCCAGATAAGTGGCATGCAAACCCCATATATCTTCAATTAAGACCAACAGCCAACAGTTAAACAGCGAGTTAGAATCAATGAATTTAAACAGTTACCATTCAAACAAAGGAACATAAACAATAGATATCCAGCCAAATGAACAGTTATTATGAGTACTTAATGTAATCAATGAAACACGAACAATCATCTTTAGTTAATTGTAGTAGAACTTTATCTGATTTTCCAGAGTTTTTTAAAGATAGAACATGAGAGATAGTCACACGTGTAGGCCAGTTAGGAATAATTATGTCAGTTGTGTATAATTGTTTCATGTAACATGTGATGCCCATGGAGCATATCTTTGTCTCCATGTACCTATTACAAGATGACAATCTTATTCGACAGTGTTATTAATTTCATCAGAGTACTTGTGAATGTACTGTATTAAGCTATATTGTGATATTGTTTCTATATTTGACAACATAATCCAGAGAGAGTAAGTGGCAGGGATAATACTAGCTTCCAATCTAATCAGATTGAGTTTTAGTTTTATTTAAAAGCAGTGACTTCATTGTGCTCTTCTAGCCTTCTGTTAGAAAACCTGAGTTATACGTAGTGGAATCTTATACTAAATATCTGTTTTATCACCAGGGAGTCTTACGAGCCAATTCCTGGTTTTCCAATAATATTTGGCAACAATTTGGGGATCTTTCTCCCCTTTTCTATTTTAACATACCACAAATCCCCTATACCTATAATAATAGCTAAACAATCCATGACCCATATTATAATAGCCAAACAGTCCACAATACCTTTTATAATAGCTAAACAATCCACGACCCATACTATAATAGCCAAATAATCCCCACTACCTTTTATAAATGCTAAACAATCACCGACCCATATTATAATAGCCAGAATATCCACGACCCATATTATAATAGCCAGACAATACGCGACCCATTTTATAATTACAAAACAATCCACGACCCCAGGCATATTGTGAAGATTGCCACTTGTTCACCTCGGCGGAGCTGGTAATCTCATCTTCCCGGTGTCCTGGATGAGCTGATTCTTACTTAAGTATGAATATGGGTCTGCTGTTAGTGTTATTGTTTAAGTATTTGGGCCGACTCTGTGGCACAGGCTTTATGAATGCAATTCGTAATCCCGCATACAGCGTTCAAAACACAGCTGTGGGCAATTTGGCAGCAGACCGCCTTGCGTTGGTTTCCATACAATGGTAGAAGTGCCGGTCGTTAAGAAAGCAAAGGCAAACTACTGAACGTAAACTTGCCTAGGAATCCATCCATCCATCATATGCCATGCCGATAAGCGTGGGCGGTCATGACTCGCCATTTAACTCGATCACCAGAGTCGTGGATCAGCTCAGTGTTCCTGTCTCTACCATGTCACGTGGTCAAGCCATCCAGGTATTTACTTCTCTGTCTTGCCCTTGTTCTCCTCCGCTCGATCTTGCCAGTTGTCACCAAGTTCTCCAATTTATTTCTTCTCACAACATGTCCAAAGAATGTTGACTGCCTACGTCTAATTTCTCTAATAAATTTACGATTTTCATGTGTTTTATGTTGTACTTGGTCATTGGTTTTTCTGTCTGCCCATGGTTTTCTTGGTATTCTCCTCAGAAACCACATTTCCACAGCCATCAAATGTTTTTTTTTTCCAGCTTGACTGCTCATTGTCCAATCTTCATATCAATAAAAAAAAGAAGAGGCTCTATGTTGCTCATCAACACTCTGTTTTCTCGTTTCAACTGACATCATTTTATTGGTCAGTATGTTTGTCATCTTGCTAAAGGCTACTTTTGCCATGGCGATTCTTGTTCTAATCTCTTCAAGGCATCTCCCATCAGATGTTATTACTGTTCCGAGATAATTGTACCGATTCACTTGTTGAAGAATAATCCCATTTACTTGTATGACGACCATAATCTGTGTCTTTTTATAATTTAATTCTAACCCTGATGGATCACTCTGTGCAACAACCGCATCTACTAATTGCTGCAGATCCTGCTCATTGTCTGCAATCAATACTGTTTCATCAGCATATGCAATGTTATTGATATTTCATCCTCCGATGATGATTCCATTTGTAGGAATCACAAACAGCCAAAACATGCTGGGCATAACAAAATCGGATACAATTGTTTTACGTCACAATTCCTGCGGAAAAGTAAGTCCATATTTGGCATTCAGTAAGCGTGATGGTAATTATTAATTAAACGCACTCCCATTTGGGTTGAACAAATATGGCTGTGAAACCTAGACTGTTGACTTCTCGTTCTGACTCGGGGACGTAAACTACATGTACCCCAGAAGTCGGAGTGGATTCTCCTGATGGCGAGGGGCACAGGTAATAAAGAAAGCTAATCCATGCACACATAAACAGTCCAGCACACTAGAAGTAGTAGCACTGTGTGAAACTACGCTTGAGTTCAAAGCAAACGAACGCACAAAACAAAACAAGACAAATAATACACCGGCTGAAAAGCACACAAGTGGTGTTAAATATAATAATTTTCTTGTTTGCATATCCCTTACAGGAAGTTGCAGTCAACACCAGCATTTTCCAGCTGCTGTTGATGTACTAAGCAAGTTTTACATTCAGTAGTTTGCCATTACAGGAAAAGATGTCCCCGGGGGGCAGAGAAAGATGTCCATGGGAAGATAGAGAATGATGTCCATGGGAAGATAGAGAATGATGTCCATGGGAAGATAGAGAAAGATGTCCATGGGAAGATAGAGAATGATGTCCATGGGAAGATAGAGAATGATGTCCATGGGAAGATAGAGAATGATGTCCATGGGAAGATAGAGAATGATGTCCATGGGAAGATAGAGAATGATGTCCATGGGAAGATAGAGAATGATGTCCATGGGAAGATAGAGAAAGATGTCCATGGGAAGATAGAGAAAGATGTCCATGGGAAGATAGAGAATGATGTCCATGGGAAGATAGAGAATGATGTCCATGGGAAGATAGAGAAAGATGTCCATGGGAAGATAGAGAATGATGTCCATGGGAAGATAGAGAATGATGTCCATGGGAAGATAGAGAATGATGTCCATGGGAAGATAGAGAATGATGTCCATGGAAGATAGAGAAAGATGTCCATGGGAAGATAGAGAATGATGTCCATGGGAAGATAGAGAATGATGTCCATGGGAAGATAGAGAATGATGTCCATGGGAAGATAGAGAATGATGTCCATGGGAAGATAGAGAATGATGTCCATGGGAAGATAGAGAAAGATGTCCATGGGAAGATAGAGAATGATGTCCATGGGAAGATAGAGAAAGATGTCCATGGGAAGATAGAGAATGATGTCCATGGGAAGATAGAGAATGATGTCCATGGGAAGATAGAGAATGATGTCCATGGGAAGATAGAGAAAGATGTCCATGGGAAGATAGAGAAAGATGTCCATGGGAAGATAGAGAATGATGTCCATGGGAAGATAGAGAATGATGTCCATGGAAGACAAGTATAAGTAAGGCTAAGTACAAGTTGACCAGTGCAACAAGAACTGAAACTTGAAGGGTTCTTAAGACACAAAAAATTGAGGAAGGTGAAAAAATTTTGGAATCTCCCTCCTCTCTCTCTTTCTCTCTCTCTCTCTCTCTCTCTCTCTCTCTCTCTCTCTCTCTCTCTCTCTCTGTCCCTCTCTCCTCCCCTCTGTCTCTCTCTCTGTCTCTCTTTCCCTCCCTCTCTCTCCCTCCTTCTCTCGGTCTCTCTCTCTCTCTCTCTCTGTCCCCTTCTGTCTCTCCTCCTCTCTCCCTCTCTCTCTCTGTCTTTCCCTCCCCCTCTTTGTCTCCCTCTGTCTCTCACTACCCCTTTTATCTTTCACTCTCTCTCCCTCTCTTTACCTCCCTCTCCCTCTCTATCCTTCTCTTCCCTAGCTCTTTCTCCCTCTCTCTTTCTCTATCTTTCCCAACCCCCTCTGTCTCCTTCTGTGTCTCACTCTCTGCCGCCATGTCTCTCCCTCTCTGTGTCTCTGTCTCCCTCTGTATCTCTCTTCCTATCTATCTCCCTCTCTATGTTTCCACTCTCTCTATACCTTTCTCTCTCCCTCCCTCTTCCGTCTCTCCCCCTCTCTCTTTCCCTCTCTCTCTTTCCTTCTCTCTCTCAGTCTGCCTCAGTCTGTCCATCTGTCCTCGCCTTTCTCTCTTTCCCTCTCTCTCTTTCCTTCTCTCTCTCTCTCTCAGTCTCCCTCAGTCTGTCCCTCTGTCCCCCCCCCCCCCCCCCCCCGCCTTCTCTCTCTCTCTCTCTTCTCTCTCTCACAGAAGCCACACGTACCTGTTATATCTTAAACTCATGTCATAAATTAAACTTAGTTTGTTACCTTCTGAAGGTGAGCTTGCAGCTTATTTCTGGCGTCCGTTGACTCTCGTACGCGCACATTGAAGGCGTTGTTGACAGCATTGAAGTTGTTCCACATTTCATTGGCGCATTGTCTGAGGGCGCTGTCGATCTCCCCTCGAATTCTTTCGCTGTTGGATCGCTCCTTCTGCGACCGCGCAATGTTCTCCTGTGTGTACTTGGCCCAAGACTCGGGGATCGTGATGCTGCAGACACACAAGGAGGTTAGTGAAAGGCGCAATCTTGGCACTTGCCGGCTCTGTGGCGAAGGACTTGCAAACACAATTTGTAGTCCCGCATACCGCGTTCGAAACACAGTTGAGGGTGATTTGGCATCATACCGTCTTACGTTGGCTTCCATACAGTGGTATGGGTGATGGTTGTTCAGAAAGCAATGACAAACTACAGAACTAAACTTGCCCAGGAATCACAAACAACAACAACAAGAAAGGCTAGAGTTGATGTCCTGTATACTGCTTACGTTAATCTTGACAGTTACAGATATTCGCCCATGTGGTACTAGCGGAGTATTAGCAAAACATACTGACCGATTAAAAAACAGTCAATTGCAACGAGAAAAAGAGTGCTGATGTGCTACATAGAACCTGTGCTTTTGTATGGATGTGAAGCGCGGACAATGAGCAGCCAAGTTGAAAAACATCTGATGACTGTGAAAATGTGGTTTCTGATGAAAATGTAAATACTATGAAGGACAGAGAAAAACCAATGAGCAAGTGCTGCAAGAAACAGATGAAAACCATTATTTAATTTAAATAATAATAATTATTAAAAAAATATTAATTAATAATAATTTAGTCAACATGTTTTGGACACATTATTAGAAGAAATAAACTAGAGAACTTGATGACAATTAGTTAGACTGAGGGGGAAAGAACAAGGAAAAGGCAGAGAGATCAAATCATGGATGGCTTGGCCACGTGGCACGGTCGAGACTAGAACACAGAGCTAATCCTCGACTCTGGTTCGTGTAAGATGGCGAAACATGACTGCCCACGCGTATCGGCATGGCACATGTTGATGATGATGATGATGATGTTGATAATGACGATGATGATGATGATGATGATGATGATGATGATGATGATGATGATGATGATGATGCCTAGCACCAAAAAATGGGAAGATAAGAAATGTAACATCGTAGACCTCCTGTCATCATCATCATGTGCCTTGCAAGCTGGCGAGGGCGTTCATGTCTCTTCTCAGATCTCGGTTCTTGGTGTTCTGGATCAACTCTGCTGATGGTATGTCCCCATGCTACCGTCTCAATCCATCCAGCATCATCTCTCTTGGTCTCTTGGACCTCTGTCTCTGTTTCCACTGATCTTTCCAGTTGTCCCGATGTTTTTCCAATGCCCTTCTGTGCTTGTCGTAAAAGTCGAGGGTTGGCCGCACAATAGAAAACAGCCAGCCAATAACCAACCAACCATGAATTGCTCTACAAGGAGGTTGGAATGTGTGGTTGTGGGCTTATACTCAACTAGGAGTCTTAAAGGCAAAAGCAGAAGAAGGATACAAAGATACATATATTAGAGTATGGAATGTTAGACATTTACATATCCTATGCCTCGGCATAATGATCTGAAGCGGCCAATTCCATTCCTTTCCATATCTTTTCACAAGAGAATTACCTAAAAATTCTTTTTTAAAAAAATTGGTATTATTTGTTGACCAGTTGTTAGGCTTTCCACATATATTGCCCAAATTTTCCTTTGCTTCTTTCGCTTATTATTTTTTTCCAGATAAAGTCAGTGTCTTGTTTAGCTTTTTAAGAACCCGAATTTAGAATAAAAAAGTTAGTTTCATATTCTTTACAGGACATAGCAGTCAACACAAGCATGTTGTGGCTGTTTGTGATTTCTTGGCAAATTTACGTTCAGTAGTTTGCTATTATTTTCTTGAACGACCGGCACTCATACCATCGTATGAAACCAACACAAGGCGCTTTGCTGCAAAATCGCCCGCAGCTGTTTTTCGAACGTGGTATGCGGGATTACGAATTGCGTTCTTTACCCGTTCGTCACAGAATCAAACAGATCAAGAAATAAACTTCAGTGGTATCTTCAGTGGGGAGCAAGCTTCGTGGCAGTTTCCGATCATCAGAAGTCTACTCATCCTCGCCGATTGTTTCCGCCCCTTTACCTTCCTTATACTCTCAGGAGGCGGGCCTTTCGGGGTCATGACTCCCAGAGGTCTTTCTCCTGTCTTAAATATCCACCATCAAGAGTTTCGTTTAATGTAATAAGAACTTAATGGGATGAGTCGTGGCTGTGGGATTGTCGTCGTGTCCGCCTCAGGTTCACAAGGTACCGGGTTCCATCTCGGCATGGGCCTGGGAATATTTCACAGAACCATTGGTATCTAGTACCACACTCCTCCCTGATCTCTTGAGTAGTAAAACCCAATATCTAGCATTCTCGAATAAGGGCAAAGAAGGACCTTTGTGCAAATTGTACACGTTAAACACCCAGCGGCAGATGAAAATTGCAAAGAGTAGGCCATAAATAGCTTATCTGGCAAAATTGTTAGAAAGTAAAACTGACTACCGGGTAGATGGAAGCCGTTACCTTATACAACATCTGTGTAGGGGAAGTAAACCCTGCACAAATGCATGCCGAAGTCGGACTCACTACCCTTTGAGGGGCATAATTTTGTGTGACGCTAGCCCCACGGAAGAAGAACGAAGAAGAGGAAGCACTCTGTGAAAGTGCTAATTTCCCCCCGTTCCCCCACTTTGAACTCGAGTGTAGTTCATACGTAACTGATTTTTGAATGTGATCCACTTTCCCCTGTTACTAGTTTCCCTCGCAATCAAGCGAACCCACTTCGACTTTTGAGATACATGTACTTGCAATTTACTATCCCCGAGTAAAGATGGAGAAGTCATAGTCCAACTGATCAGTGTAGGTAGAGATCCCCCTACCTCGCCATCAGCGCAGTGAAAGTTTAACAGCGAGCGCTTTTATCCATTCGGCCACGCAGAGTACAAATGTTCATACAACCACCGCAGAACATGACTAAGCAGCAAATACAAGTACTTGTATGTCCATGGCTCTTAGATGCAACCATTGATTTTTTCCTTGCAGTGCAGTAAGATTAATTCCCCTTGGTCTCTTGCTGAAACATTAATTTGGTGATTTCCCCTTGATTGCCGCAACCACATAAGATTGACGTTCATTTTGTGGTCTGTTTGGTGAAAACTTCGCTCCCTCAAGACAGAGTCGTTTGGAATTTATCTCTATCATAAGCCAGATGTCCTGCCCCTGTTATTTCCGTGTGTAAATTATCTATCAGATCTATCATATCCTGCTTCCATCTGCGCTGTGGTGTTTCCCTGCTTAGCTTCCCCAGTATATTGGCACCTTGCTGTCTTGACAGACGAAAGTTGCTCGTGCTTCAAAAAAGGCATATTGACCTCTCCATAGCAAAAAGCCTGGGTTGTATTTAAAGACCACGTTTGCCCATGCAGCATGATCCCTATCTCGGCCTGCCTAGTTTACTCCAGAGGAAAGGATACATCAAAACGTCTGAACAAGATAAGCTGTAGAAGCTGCCGGGTCAGCAAAGCAATGCTCTAACTGTCCGTCAGTCGGAGCTTCGATCCTAGACCAGTTACCGATTGCAGTATACTTCTTCTCATAATTATCGTTTTTAGACTTTCATGTTTATTTACGTGTCCAAAATACTTGTTTTCCTCATAATCTCAGTTTGTCTTAATAACCAATATTCTCCAATATTGAGTTCTTATAGGAGATATCTGCCTGTATTCCTGTTCGTCAACGAATGTGTAATACTCTTCTGTAACATGTATATTGATAGGCAAGTATGTGCTTTCCCTCTGAATTGTCCAGTATCCAAGTGTCACACCAATATATTACCGCCTCTGTGGCGGAAGGGGTAAAGTACACAATTCGCAATCCCACATTCAACCTTAGGAACACGGCTGCGGGCAATGTGGTAGCAGACCGCCTTGCGCTGGTTTTCATACAATGATATGAGTACTGGTTATTCGGAAAGCATGTGTAAATACTGAACGTAAAATTGCTAATAAGTCACAGTCATAAAGAATGCTGGGGTTGACTGCGACATTCTGTAAAGGATATGCAATTAAATTATTTTATGTTGTAATAATAACACAGGTCCGCATGGCCGAATGGATAAGAACGAGGATTCTTAAACATCCGGTGTGTGATGTCGAGGTAAGCGGTTCAACCCCTACACCGGACAAGTGGACTAAAATGTTGAACTATCGCCCTTGATTTAGGGACTTTAATTACAAGTACCTCTGAAGTCGGAGTGGGTTCGTCTGATGATGAGAGACACTGTTAATAGGGAAAACTAACTAACTAATTAAAAATTGCTTGAAGTTTTGGAGTGTTTGTTCTTGTTATTTATTTCTGTCACCACGTTTCTACCATCCGTCATGAGTACAGTAAACTTAAAGAGCTCTTTTCCATGTATTAAGGTGTGCTGGACATATGGTGCAGGCCCCGTATTTTATAGACCAATCGGCACTCGGCGGTTGATGTGGTCAGTGTCTCGTTGCCCGCATTTACTTCCCATAATATTTCCTTATACATATTTTAGGATATGGAGACCTAGGAACTAACTAGGTACTAGTAGTAGTAGTAGTGGTAGTAGTAGTAGTAGTAGTAGAGGTGGTGGTAGTAGTAGTAGTAGTAGTAGTAGTAGTAGTAGTAGTAGTGGTAGCAGTAGTGGTAGTAGTAGTAGTAGTAGTAGTAGTAGTAGTAGTAGTAGTAGTAGTAGTAGTAGTAGTAGTAATAGTAGTAGTAGTAGTACTAGTAGTAGTAGTAATGGTGATGGTGGTGGTGGTGGTGGTGGTGGTGATGGTGGTGGTGGTGGTAGAGTAGTAGTAATACTAATAGTCGGAGTAGTAGTGATGGTAGTAGTAGTAGTAGTAGTAGTAGTAGTATTAGTAGTAGTAGTAGTAGTAGTGGTAGTAGTAGTAGTAGTAGTAGAAGAAGAGAGAAGAAGAAGAAGAAGAAGAAGAAGAAGAAGAAGAAGAAGAAGAAGAAGAAGAAGAAGAAGAAGAAGAAGAAGAAGAAGAAGAAGAAGAAGAAGAAAAGTCTTCTTCAGTTCTGCTGGAAAGACAGAGTAACTGCAGGTGGCTAACTTCTGGCACCCTCTTGCAACCCACAGTCCGGCACACAATCTATGGCGACATGTCTCTCACGTGTTGTCAATGTTCTCGATCCCGTGAACATATCCCACTCCCGCTGACGTGTTCCTGAGCTGCTGCATGCGGTCGTCCAGAACCTGGGCATGGTCTTTGTCTTTGGCATCAATCTCCAGGGCATGCTGTGCGGCGCGGTTCATCCTGTCAACAACAACAACAGCAAAGCAACACTTATGAAATACTGGCACCTTGCCGTCTTGACTAAAAACTAAAAATGTGTTGCATATTATATACAATAAGGCACAAGTGTATAACTTCTTTAACGTCCTGTGATGAGTTGAATTGAGATGAGCTAAGAACCGACATCACTGCACCTCAGGACATTCCCATACGCACCCCGTTCCCTAGTTCAATAGCCAGCGAAGAGTCACACTATTAATCGTTCTCACCGCTATCTGATTTAAAGTTCTCCCGGTCTTCCTTCTCAGTTTTGTGATTCTACTAGAACCCCTACCGATCACCCGCAATCTCATCCTTTCCACATAAGGGTTATCAGTCTGTTCCCCG
>JACEFZ010015759.1:72500-75000 GCA_014155875.1 Cepaea nemoralis | reverse complement strand
GACCCTAGTATGGCTTTATACCCTCCAGTCCGAATGGGAAGTCACATTTGGCGATATATTATCCCTCGACACTAAATCAGTTAAGTGATCTCTCCAACATTTCAACGTCTCATAAAAGAGTCAAATTACCATGTCTTCTATCTACCTGGACGTCTCACCTTTATAAGTGATCTCTGCAACATTTCCACATCTCCCATAAGAGTCAAATTACCATGCCTTCTAACTACCTGGATGTCTCACCTTTATAAGTGATCTCTGCAACATTTCCACATCTCCCAAAAGAGTCAAATTACCATGCCTTCTAACTACCTGGACGTCTCACCTTTATAAGTGATCTCTGCAACATTTCCACATCTCCCATAAGAGTCAAATTACCATGCCTTCTAACTACCTGGATGTCTCACCTTTATAAGTGATCTCTGAAACATTTCCACATCTCCTAAAGAGTCAATTACCATGCTTTCTATCTACCTGGATATCTAACCTTTATAAGTGATCTCTGCAACATTTCGACATCTTCTGAAAGAGCCAAATTATCATGCCTTCTGTCTACCTGGATGTCGCACCATTATAAGTGACTTATGCAACATTTCCAAATCTGCTAAAAGAGTCAAATTACCATGTTGTCTATCTACCAGGATGTCGCACCTTTATAAATGATTTCTCCAACATTTCAATATCTCCTAATAGAGAGAAATTACCATGCCTTCTATCTACCTGGATGTCGCACCTTTATAAGTGACCTCTCCACGTCGTCATTGACCAGATCAATGCCCTGTCGCTGTTCCCTGTTGAGCAGACATTCCTCGGAGACGTGCAATGGGTTCGCCGTGTCCCCTAGAGCTTTCTCACAGATACGCTTGTATTCCTGCAAACACAGGCAGTATACAAGGACACAAAGTAATGCAGCTAGACAGAATACAATTAATGGTGTAGTATTATAAATTACATAAGTTTTTCTTCTTTGCCATTCTTGTTAGTGCTGTATTGTTTACATTTCCACAATTTTGCCCCATTTCCAATTCTCTTTTGAGCAGACGTTCCTGGAGATGTGTAATTGATTAGCTGTGTCTGGAGAGTTTTCTCACAATTGCACTTTTGTTCATGCAAATATACTACACGCGTTGCAGTGACGTTCTGTGACTCCAGTGAATGTTGTGGGACTATAGAAAGCATACATTAATTAATGTTTAAAATACGCCAGGCTTTGATGCAAAATAAGACAGAAAATGCAACTTACTCGTGACACAAAGAATTTGCCAGATGGCAACCAGCGATCCCCTATCTTTTCTCCAATGTTCAGAATGGAGTGGCTCCTATCGCGCGATAAGACGCTGGTGCGAGGATATCACGTATTGTCTGCCCAGGTTATACAGGTGTGCAGGGCAATGAACAAGCGATTAGACTGGCTTTTTCTGACACTATGGGTGTAGAGCTACTTTGCGATAAGAGTGAAGTGGTGAATGCTGTATAGGACCAGGTGGAGAGTACAAATAAGCAGAGCATCCATTTCTGGAGATTCTGATTAACAAGAGAGGATTAGATCGTCTGGACAATACTGAAGGCGTAGACAACAAACCAGGTGAACGTTTTGTCAAACTGCTACTGGAAATATCAGCAAGGGAACTAACTCTTTGGTGGCTTTTTATGAATGGCACGGAGCATGATTGAGAATGTCATTCATTCATTCATTCATTTCATTCTTTCATTCATTCATTCATTCATTCATTCAGTAGCATGTCCTTTGCAGAACCTCGCTCCCATAACAACCTTCCGGAAAACCTCTCGATCATAAGCAAGATGTCCCTCGTCCGATACACCCATCTGGAGATCATCCGCTACAACGGCGTATTCGGAAATCAAGTATTGGCCAGGTATTCAGCATCTTTTCTCCTGCCCAGCCCTAATCCTGCTGCGGAGAACGCTTGATTTTTGATTTGACACTAGAGTTTCTCTGGCCGAGGGGTTACAACACTTTCTCCATAATCCCGTTTATCACGCAGTCTCGTAGCGGGCGAGAACTGGGAGCGGATCGTCCCCCGCTGGTGACTTGCGGGATAACTGAGCCGGCCGCTCAGAAAGCAATGGCAAACTACTGAGCGTAATCTTGCCAAGAAATCAACAGACAGCTGAAAGAGGCTGCTGTTGACAGCGATGTCCTGTAAAGGATATGCGAATTTAAAAAAAAAAAAAAAAGCTAGAGTTTTGAATTATTCATAAACTGATTCTTGGAAAGATAACGTGGTGGCTCTCCTTTAACTTCCATGACATTTCCGGCTGTCATAGCCTGTATAATTATACCCAAGTTGAAATAGAAACTCTTTACCCAAGGAAGGCTAAGAATGAAAACCACACCTTAGACCTCCGATCTCCTCCTGTCGAAGATACAACGAGATCAGGGCACGGAATCTGTAGCACTGACAATACCAATAAGTCGAAACCAGAATCCACAAATACTATACACATTCTGTTATAGCTGAAAGGTATTTATATGTCGTTG
>JACEFZ010015759.1:50000-67500 GCA_014155875.1 Cepaea nemoralis | reverse complement strand
GTTTTTACTTCCCAACAAATTTCCTGGTACTACTTTTAGACTGGGTCGACCCGGGAGCCCAGGTCAATTGAATAACAAAAAGTCCCAAACCGCCCACAAACGGATTGAACTCTAGACCCCCCAGTATGACAGACACGCGTCTAACCACTGTACTACCTTGGGGTCCCTGTCAATTGGTTAGGCACACGATCCTTGAAGAGATTAGAACAAGAATCGCCATGACGACGGTAGCCTTTTGCAAGATGAAAAACATACTGACCAATACAAACAAATGTCACTTGCAACGAGAACAAGAGTGTTGAGGTGCTATATAGAACCTGTGATTTTGCATGGATGTGAAGCGTGGTCAAAGAGCAGTCAAGCTGAAAAACATCCAATGGCTGTAGAAATGTGGTTTCTGAGGAGAATGCAAAGAATACCATGGACAGACAGAAAAACCAATGACCAAGTCCTAACAGAAACAAATGAAAGTCGCAAACTGATTAGAGAAATTAGACGTAGACAGGTAACATGTTTTGGGCATGCTATGAGAAGAAGTAAAATAGAGAACTTGGTGACAACTTGCAAGATCGAAGGGAAGAGATCAAAGGGCAGACATATAAGTAAATACCTGGATGGCTTGGCCACGTGGCATGGTCCAGACAAGAACACTGAGCTGATCCACGATTCTGGTGATCGAGTGAAATGGCGAATCATGACCGCCCAAACTTATCGGCATGGCACAGGAAGGATGAATGGTCAAGATGATAGTTACCTAGACGCTTGGTGACGTCAGTTTGTCTATTGCGAGTTCGGACGTCAGTCTCCTTGACGGCTCTCCAGGCGTCAGCACGGAGCCTCTCGGCGAAGCTGCGCTCCTTGTCCGACAGGGTGAAGTTGTTGCTGTTCGAGAGGAACCAGTCGTTGGGCTGGTAGCGCGAGTAGACGGTCCGTCTGAGTGAGGAAAGTGTTGGAGGCAGTGAGGGTCTTCCTTCCTTCCTTCCTTCCTTCTTCCTTCCTTCCTTCCTTCCTTCCTTCCTTCCTTCCTTCCTTCCTTCCTTCCTTCCTTCCATGCATTCTTTCTGACTGATTTTCGGTTTCTTTCTTTCTTTCTTTCTTTCTTTCTTTCTTTCTTTCTTTCTTTCTTTCTTTCTTTCTATCTTTCTTTCTTTCTTTCTTTCTTTCTTATGTCTGATATTCTTTCTGTCTTTAAATCTCACTTTCTTTCTTTCTTTCTTTCTTTCTTTCTTTCTTTCTTTCTTTCTTTCTTTCTTTCTTTCTTTCTTTCTTTCTTTCTTATGTCTGATTTTCTTTCTGTCTTTAAGTCTCATTTTCTTTCTTTCTTTCTTTCTTTCTTTCTTTCTTTCTTTCTTTCTTTCTTTTTTTTCTTTCTTTCTTTCCGACTGATTTTCTCTCCTTCCTTCATTCATTCCTTCCTTCCTTTCTTTCAATCTTTCTGACTGATTTTCGGTCTCTTATTCTTTCTTTCTTTCTTTCTTTCTTTCTTTTACAATCAAAGGAGTTACACATTATAGCAGGCACTTACGTGGCCGGGTTGTAATAATTTTTAGCGTGACCTAGATCCACGGAGCGTCCATAGGAACCAAGATGGCGGGATATTGTCTTTTCTGTGACGTAGGGCAAGATTTTGGACATTTCCGGCGTCATGGGAGTGGCACTTCGTCTTCGAGCCGAGGCAGGGCTGTCATAATAAGCTAGACTGTGAGAAAGAAAGGCATAAATAACGAAACAATTAGACAGGTTGTCATCATCATATGCCATGCCGATAAGCGTGAAAGGTCATATTTCGCCATCTCACTCGATCACCAGAGTCGTGGATCAGCTCAGTGTTCGTGTGCTGACAACATCACAAAATGTACTGTACCTATTAATGCAATGAGCGATCACTACCCAGTATGTTGCACGTGGTCGAAAAGAGGTTCCAAAACTCCTAAACACAAACACTTAAATATATAATATAGAAATTATAAAATAATTTCAATCAAGATGTCTTTTTACAAGACTTGCTCAACTCATCTCTGGACTATGTTTACCAGCTTCCTGACCCAGATGATGCTCTGGACCACTGGGTGAAGACTTGTCTAAGTGTATTTGATAAGCATGTTCCATTTAAGAAAGTTCGTGTTAAACATCATACTAAGCCCCCATGGATCACACAGGAGGTAGTTGAACTTATGAGAGACCGGGACAGAGCACATAAAAATAGAGATCTAACTATGTACCGTAGTCTGAGAAACAAAGTTCAATATGTTATTCGAAAGGAAAAGAAAAACTATTTTAAGAACTTAATAACAGATAAAACCAACACTAAAGATATATGGAAAACAATTAATACCTTGACAAACAAACACAAATCGTCACAATCGTTACCATCAAATTAGGTTACATGTGATCAATTCAGTAGTTTCTTTCAGTCTGACATAAACCAACTGAAGGCTGCAATACCAGATGTGCCTCATGACATATCTTTATTATCATCATTCTGTGAGAGCAAATACTATTGACACATTCCCACAAACATACCGGTAATGACGACCACTGAAGTATTTACTCATCTCAGTAACCTAAAAAACAATAACTCATCAGGACTAGATGGAATCAGTAATCGGATCCTTCGCTATGCTGCAGCTGCGATCTGCGAGTCACTAACTTTTATATACAATCAATGTCTCACCAAAGGTCACTTCCCATCAGCCTTTAAAATCTCTAAAGTGTATCCTCATTTAAAAGCTGGTTCATTAGACGATTGCGTCATGAGTAATTATAGGCCAATTTCCATATTATCCTCTTTATCCAAACCGCTAGAAAAGCACATCCACAAGACAACACCAGAGCACTTAGTTCGTCATAAACTAATAGCTGGCATTCAGACAGGATTTCGGCCTAAATATTCCTGCCATACGGCCCTAACAAACATGATAGAAAACTGGCATCAAAATATTAACAACAATACTCTATGTGGAACGATGTTTATAGACTTTAAAAAAGCATTCGATATGATATATCATACTAATCTAATTTAAAAAAAAAAAAAAAAACTAGAAACAATGAAAGTAAGCTTTAATATAGTGACATTAATAAACTAATTCTTATTAGACAGAAAACAAGTAGTATCACACAATAAATCTCTATCCCAAGCCATTACCATTAATACTGGAGTGCCTCAGGGGTCTATACGTGGCCCTCTTTTATTTGCCATTTATATAAATTATCTTCCCTTATATCTGTCATCGTCCTGCGATCTATTTGCAGACGACTGCACAGTATATACAAACGCTATTGACCTTAATGTGCTAGAATTATCCTTGCAACAGGAAATAAATAGTGTAGTTAACTGGAGTCATGCAAACCGTATGCAAATTAACATTTCTAAAACAAAATCTATGTTAATAGGAACCAGGCGAAGACTTCACGCTCTAAACTCGCAGAGAACTCTTCAGCTGCACATTGGTAGCACGCCTATAGAAAGTGTAACCGAGCACAAGGCACTGGGTCTTATCATAGATCAAAATCTATCCTTTAATTTCCATGTTCATGCTATAGTTAAACAAATAGCCAAAAAAGTATACCAACTTGCCAAAATTAAGAACTTCCTCGACGAAAACACAAAAAAGATATTCTATACTTCCCACATACAAACACATATTGGTTATTGCTCCACAATCTGGGATGGATACTCCAAATCAATAACAAAACGCCTTTATTCACTCCAGAAAAGGGTAGTGCGTCTAATCAATGGTGATAAGTTTACAGAAAATTCTAACCTACATGAACGTCTTCAGTTACTGCCACTCCACAAAAGCCTACTTTTTAATAAGGCTAAACTAACTCACAAAATCCTATTTCAAAATGCCCCAAGCTACCTTTAGCCATTGTTTAAATATAACGCAAGACGTAGCGAACGACTAAATATACTTCATGTCCCTAAACCTAGGATAGATTTATATAAAACAAGCTTAGCATACTCTGCCACTCAGTTGTGGAATAATCTTCCACAAGAAATCAAAGACACCACCAATCATTATACATATAGTCACAACCTGTTTGAACATTACCTCAGGACAGACTATATGCCCCCTTTAAAAAAAAAAAACAGCAACAAAAGCAATAATAATGGTAAATTATCTCGAACGACAACTAGCCAGAAAAAAGAAAAAAGAAATTCCCATATGTGTGGCACGTTACACCCACCTTGGGTATTTATCATGCCCATGTTAAACATCATAAATACTCAAGGTGGGTGTAACGTGCCACACATATGGGCATTTTTTCTTTCTTTTCTGGCTAGTTGTCGTTGATGTTGTCGGAATGATGCCCATGTTAAACATTCTCCCCCGATGGTGTTTCCACCTTGTCGTGGTGGGGGAGCTTAAGTTTCTCAATGACCATGAGAGCTATGCCGGCGGTAGCGTAGCTACCAGCAGGGCCACCCAAGCCGGACAGATCAAAGGGTAGAGAACAGACAAAGAGAAACACCCTGGTCCTCCAGGTTGGGGGTTGAAGCGTGGGGTTAACATCCCCACCTTTGTAAAAACCATTTTGTTACGAAACAGATATATGAGCCTCGAATTCGGACTGACTTATTTGGACATCGACCTTGGAACGTTAAAGGACTTTTGAGATTTGGAACATGGAATGTATGGACACTATATTGAGCTGGAGCGGCCGAAGAATTACCCCGGGAGCTGGTTCAGTATAAATTGGATATAAAAGCAATTCAAGAAATAAGGTGGCCAGGAGAGGGTACTTTAGAGCAAAATGGAATGATTAGAATATATGGAGGAAACACCCAAACTAAACATGAATTAGGAACAGGATTTGTCATCAAAAAAGAGTTAAGGGGGAACGTTCTAAACTTTAAAGCTGTTAATGACAGGATTAGTAAATTACGAATAAAAGGTAAATGGAAAAAAAATATAAAGATGATTAATGTACATGCACCTACTGAAGAGAAAGAAGATGATATTAAAGAAGACGTTTATAATGATATGGAAGATGTCATAGAAGAAACCCCCAAACAGGACATCCTGATTGTGCTGGGAGACTTCAATACAAAAATAGGTAGAGAGCAAACTCATAAAAAAGTTGCCGGTATAGAAAGCCTAAATACAACTTCAAGTGATAATGGATGGAGAGTTATCAACCTAGCAGAAGCCAAAGGACTGCAGATCAGCAGTACCAGACTGCAAAGAAAGGATATACATAAACAAACTTGGAAATCATGTGACAAGAGAACCTATAATCAAATAGATCACATTTTAATTAACAACAAAAATGCATCAAACATACAACACGTTAGAAGCTATAGAGGAGCTGAGTGCCACAGCGACCACTTCCTCGTTGGGGCAAAATTTAAAATAAAACTTAAGAGAGCTTGCTATGCTAAACTACAAAGGTTACACCCAACATATAACAGAGAAAAACTACAAGAAATGACAGTCAAAGAGAAATTTGCAGATGAAATAAAATGTAAACTTGACATTCTACAAAACCCGTTATAGGAAAGCGTTGACCAAACTTGGTTGAACATCAAGAATACAATTCAATCTACCGCAGAAGAATATCTCGGTGTGTTAAGCACGCATAGAAAGAACAGATGGTTCAATCCAAAATGTGAAGAAGCAGTCATTAGGAAAAAGAATGCCAGACAGCTATGGCTAAATGACATCAAAAACATCCAAAAGGAAGAGCAATATAGAAATGAATGTAAAGAGGCTACAAAAATAGTTCGACAGCAGAAGCGAGAATATATGAGTAACATAATCAAAGATATAGAAACTAATCACCAGAAAAACGAATCCAGAAAGTTTTTTAAAGAACTGAAGTCAATGAAACGAGGGCACCAACACAACACATATGGTTTAAAAGACAAAAACTGGGAATATGATAAATACCAATGAGGAAATGTGCAACATATGGAAAGAATACTTTGAATTATTAAATTATGAAGCTCCTAGTAACACTTTCCCACAGGAAGAGGTTCTAACGTGTAAACCACAAATTGAAGAACCTGAACAAATCCTATATGTAATCACACGACTTAAAAAACAATAAAGCAACAGGGACTGATGGAATTGATGCTGAATTTATAAAGGCGGGTGGCCATGCATTACATCTACAGCTATACGAACTAATAATAAAAATCTGGAGGACTGAAGAATTACCCCATGACTGGAAAGAGTAATTATTGATACCTATCTTTAAGAAAGGAGACAAGTTCCTGTGTGAAAATTATAGAGGAATATCACTACTGTCCACTAAGCTATAAGATACTATCCGCAGTATTACTAAATAGACTAAAACCATATTCAGAATACATATTAGGTGACTACCAGGCGGGTTTTAGACAAAACAGATCAACAATAGATCAGATATTTATCTTACGACAAATAGCCGAGAAAAATTGGGAATATAAAAGAGATCTCCATAACATTTTTGTGGATTTTAAAAAGGCTTATGATAGTGTCCTATAGGAATAGTCTATGGAATGCTATGCAGGAATTTGGAATACCAAGGAAGTTAATCAACATGACCAGACTATGCATGGAAGATACTTATAATATAGTAACATATAAAGGCAGGAAATCAGACCCTTTCCAAATAACATCTGGCTTGAAACAGGGTGATGCACTATCGCCGCTACTCTTCAATCTGGCTCTAGAGAAAGTTGTAAGGAAGGGTAAAGGAGGAATGTGATATTGGAGGAACATCCAAGCTGCTTGGTTATGCAGATGATATAGATATTATAGGGGAAAATGAACAAAAGACATTGGAAATACTGACTCACTTAAAGGAAAAAGCCCAACAGATGGGGCTGGTTATCAACCAAGATAAGACAGAATATATGGTAATTTCAAGAGAAGGAATGGCCAAAAACTCTGGCCACATACAAATAGATAATATGACCATTAAAAGAACGGAAACATACAAATACCTGGGTACAATCTTCAACTGCTCCAACATCATAAGGGAAGAAATACAAACTAGAATCAATTCTGGAAATAAGATATACTATGCACTACAACATCTACTAAAATCAAAGGCGCTATCTCGTAACACCAAGATCACAATATACAAAACACTGATCAGACCAGTTGTGCTGTATGGCTCTGAAACCTGGAGTACAACGAAAGGAGACGAAGCCTTGCTACAAACCTTTGAGAACAAAGTTTTAAGACGCATCTTTGGACCCATTAGGGATACACAAAGTGGAGAGTGGAAAAGAAGAAGTAACAAAGACATTTATGATCTGTTTAAGTCCCCGCTAATCACTGGTATCATGAAGGCTAATAGACTACAATGGCTGGGGCATATAGAAAGAATGGAAGATAATAGGGAAACAAAACTCGCTTACACTCAGGAAATAAATGACCGTAGACCCCGAGGTAGACCAAGAAGATGGTGGAGAGATAATATATATACAGACCCACAGGCACTTGGAATCAACGATTGGCAAGAGAAGGTCAACCAGAGAGACGAATGGAGACGAATTGTATCTGCAGCAAAGAACCTCAATGGCTCGGAATGCTGAAGAAGAAGAAGAAGAAGAAGAAGAAGAAGAAGAAGAAGAAGAAGAAGAAGAAGAAGAAGAAGAAGAAGAAGAAGAAGAAGAAGAAGAAGAAGAAGAAGAAGAAGATGTTAAACATTGCCTCAATGAGTAATATATTATTGATTATTTTCATGCGTTTTAATGCTTATTGTTCTTTTGTTGTTAAAGAATTGCTTCATAAGAGATGTTGAATGAAAGAATGTATGAGAGGAAATAGAGAAGAAGGGCAGAATGTCAGACGGGCCTGCTTGCCCAATTCTTAACCCTTTGAAAATAAAGATTTTCGTTCGTTCGTTCGTTCGTTATATCCACTATACAACGTGGCCAAGTCATCCAGGTATTTACTTCTCTGCCCACCCCGTGTTCTCTTCCCCTCGATCTTGTCCATTGTCATCAAGTTCTCGAATTTATTTCTTCTCATAACGTGACCGAACAATTATGACTTTTTGTTAATGTTAATTTAATTCCTAATTTACTGTTGCCACTTGCGATGGCTGGCTAACATTTCTAGGTCAGTAATCTTTTATAAAAATAAAGGACGGTGAGATCAACCCTAGGCTGATTTTGTAGGCAATTGTTAAATTCAGCAGATTGTCTTCGCTTTCTTGACGTGATGTGAGCATTTAAGCCCAAATGAGTATTGTAGGGGATGGACCCGCTACCCCGTCATCAGGTCAGTCACCCCGGTCGGTAACTATAGCTTTCACATTTTATGTTGTTGTGTGTCTCCTCTAGTCTCTATTTCTTTCTTCTCCTTCTGTGAGCGTCAAACAATACTACGTGTGTTTATTTATGTAACGGTTTCAGTGGCCTCAACTGGTTTCCAAATTGATTTCCTGTGTGTAATACGTGTACATAATTTTTTTTTTTCATCATATCCTTTACAGGACATCGCTGTCAACAGCAGCATCTTTCAGCTGTCTGTTGATTTCTTGGCAAGATTACGCTCAGTAGTTTGCCATTGCTTTCTGAGCGGCCGGCTCAGTATCCCGCAAGTCACCAGCGGGGGTCGAACCGCTCCCAGTTCTCTCCCGCTACGAGACTCTGCGTGATAAACGGGATTACGGAGAAAGTGTTGTAACCCCTCAGCCAGAGAGACCGGCTGTACAGAATTAGAGCCGACCAATCATTTCTCTTCTTTAAATGTTTGTTAATATACTGAACACAGCAATTACGGTCCGATGTATTTGTGTGTTTGTTATTTGACTTGTGGTGGTTTAATATAAATTATGAGACCTATGGTGCTATCTCAATGGTTTGATACGAATTCTGTCCGTATTCCATAGTTGTAGGTTCGTGTGTATAACAGACATGACTAATGAAGACACTTTTTATATAGTGTCTAGTTGGTCATGCGTCGAAGTTCACTTGTTCCTGCAGCGAGGCGCTATCGCCCTTTGGAGGTGACAGGTTCGTATCCCGTTCGGTAACTATAGCTTCCACATTTTTTGTCTAGTGCGTCCTCTAGTCTCTACTTCTTTCTTCTCCTTCTGTGAGCGCCAAACAATACTATCATACGACGTTCTTTATGATAAGTGCGTGCGATGGTCGTTGTCTAGGTAACGATGCTCCTGGTGTGTCAATTGAGCTATCTAACTGTCTCACAATGCAACTCACCCCAGTAATACACATCCATCAGTCAGTAAACAAGATTGAGTTGGCGCACATAATCCTTTAATACAGAAAGAACACGGACAAACGGAACACAACTCTATATCCAGAAACAATATAATCCATAGAATATAAATATCCTCCTCACAATATCAACACGCACACATCACTGTCTTCTCACGGCCTGCTCAATCTCAAATTCACAAGACATTTAGTCCAGCTACTATCCACGGCTGGATCTCCCACAATACGACCCACCCACTGGGTCGGAGCCTCTGCTCACTATGCAACCCACTCTGGGTTTTAGGCCTGCCTTCACAGCTCGGAGAATCACACAACACAGTTCTCCGTAGACTACCGACTCGTTCGGTGTCTAAAACTCAACTCCCTGAAGTCCCTTGACTTCACACAAACTGAACTGTCCTTCAGCGACCCGACTCCCAGTCGGTCCCAGCTTGAACTCCCTAGTCAAAGTTTTCCACTGTCTTTTAACCCTACTGTGTAGCCCCTCCCTGGGCTCCCAACAACATTACACCCCAGCCTAAAACTGTCTTCCTCCCCATCCACCCTAGGGTCTTCCACTCACAACCGCCCCATTATTTCTCAGGGTTGATTGTTTTACTCGTAGCCAGGTCACTCACCTTACTGTCAATGACCCAGGCATATGTCATTATCCCCCCCCCCCTTAAAAGAAAACATCGTTTTCAAATGTTGGGAGACTAATACTTATCAAATATGTGACCCAGACATATTGCCTGGGTAGTCGTAAGTATAAATCCAACTTACTCTAACTACCACACTAAATAATACATCAAATGCTCATAGTACACTCCCCTATTCCCCACACATCAATACATCCAACTTTCTATCTTGTGTTCCAATGCATGAACTAATACATCACATAATAATAATACATCATAGGAAACATCATATCTGTGTATGGGCAGGTCTATTAACATCCTCAAAAAGACACAAGCTATTTGTGTACCGACCCTATATCAGGTGGTTCTTTTCTTGCCTCAAACCTCCACCTATGATTCCTGTCGATGCTGTGTCTACCCTTCATATACCCATGCCTCATATTTCCTATATCTTTAACACATCTGTTTGCCAATCCTGGTTCAGTGATGTCGTTAACACTCTTTTGAACTGCGTTAACATTGCTATCTGCATATTGTACTGTTACACTGGAGTCTCTGTTTAGTCTGACCTCTTTATTAAATCCTGGCCAATATACCTGGCATCCTGTTCTATGCTGCTTCCGCCTTACTCCTATGTGCCCTGCACATGCCCTACCCTGAGCTGATCTAGTATCTCGGTCTCTATATGCTAAAGGTACTGCTCCTTGCCCACGTGCAGTTCCACTATCTGAAAAGCGGCGAGTGAGAACATTGTTCTTCCTCTCGAAGCACCATCTACCCTTCCTTGACTGCCTATGTCTCACTCTACTACACCCTTGTAAACATTTGTTCAGAGTAGTATCTTGTCTCTGGGAGTCACTAGCACTATATTTGGGATCCATTCTCATCTGCTCAGCTGTCCTATCGTTGTCCTCTGTGTCTACTTCAAGTGCCACTTTTTCTTCAGCTATACTCTCTAATTTAGGTTTTCTTTTTGTAACTACCCCGTTACTACTTAAACTATGTTTCTGGTCCCAATAAACTATTTCTTCTTCTGTACAATCTTTAACTCCTGGCACGTTTCCGATGATCAAATCTGCCACTGGTGAGTCTAGAACACACGCTACCACTCTTCCTGTGATATATGGTGTTTTTACTGCTATCACGGCTAATGGGTAGAATTCTACTGTCCCATTAAATGTTATGGATCTAATCTTTTTCCCTGTATAATCCGAGGGATGCACTAAACTCTTTCTAACTCCGATGGACGTACATCCGGAATCCCTTATTGTTAACGCTGGCCTATCATTAACAAATCCATGGTGCATCTTCAGACTTCCTCCTTCATGCACTGCTGATCCTGCTTTAACTGTGTGACTACATATTAAGACTGACTGACCGTCTTTTTCAAATAAAGGTTTGCATCCACTACAATCCTCGTTGTTAAGCGTCTCAATTACTTGCGCTGCATTAGAGTGCTCAGTTTTCCCACTCATACATTCAAAACTGTAATGGCCCTTTTTACCACATTTAAAACAAGTGATCTCCTTCCTTCCGTGACACGTTGGCCCACTGACTAGTTGCACATCACACTCCGCTGCCTTGTGTCTCCAGCTCCCACAATTCCAACATCCGGCATAACTGTTTGGACGTCTCTGGAAATTCCCTCTTCTATATGGGTACCGTCCTACTCTACCAACATTGTTTCCTCGGAAACCATTATCTTGAGGTTCTTGCTGCTCACCTTTTTGTGCTGAATCCACACTTTGCGCCCTTGGTCTGATGACTGTATTCTGGTCCTGTTTAGTGTACGCTGCACAGACTATTTCCTCACTCATTAATTTCCCAATAGCAACGTTAGGATGTGCAGTCATGTAGTTTTGCCCTAACTGAGACATTGTGTCTATGTCCTTTGGCTTACGTTCCTCAAAGAAAGCCACTAAATTGGTATTACATGAAGCTAATACTTTGTCTCTTAACACTAAATCTACTAATTTATTAAAATCTTTCCCTACTTCTGCGAGCTCCATCCATTTGTTAAATGTGTTCTTTACTGTGTTAACAAAGTCTGTGAAATCTTGATTTGTCTCTGACACTAACTGTCTAAACTTTGTTCTATATACATGTTCAGTTAGTTGGAACTTTGTCAGCAAACGTTGACGTAAGATAGTGTAGTTGTTTCTTTCTTCTACAGGTAAATTGAACATGGTGTCTAGTGCCTTACCCGTAAGAAACTCGCACAGCCGCATCGCATACTCCGCTTCTGGAATGCCTAATGTTTTTACAGACGATTCGAATCTCCCAAGATAGGATTGAAGACAATCCCGGTCCGTAGAGTATGACAGTTTCAATCGTTGTGATGACTGTGAATGTCTTCTGTTTTCCTCACTTTGACCTTTTGATGATAGTTCTAATTTTCTGAGAGCAATTTCAGCTTCCATTTTAATCTTCTCTTTCTCAATTTCCATTTTCATTTGTGTCTCTTTCTCTTCCTATAGACGCTTGTTTTCTATTTCAGCTAACTTTACTTCCTGTAGACGCTTCTGTTTCCATTTGCGCTAGTTTTACTTGTGTCTACTTTCTCTTCCTGTAGACGCTTTGCCTCGCGTTCATTATGCCTCTCCTCTCATTTCCGTCTGTTTTTATTCTTTTGCTTCTGCATACTCCTGTAACTCTTTACCTTCAGGCCTATTCGTTCACCTGCTTCAATATAGTCCATTAAAGTAGGCATCTTGTACTTGTGGACACGTTGCTGTCTGGCAACCAACTATAAATGTAAAGACTCTGCTGCTAGTCTTTGTGTGTCCTTCCCTAAGTACACCTCCACTCACTGTGTACGTAAATTCGTAGTACTAATAATATCACCCTGTACTCACACAGTCACTCTTCACGCACTAGGTAGTGATGGGGGTAATATCCCTATACTCCCTCACATATATCTAGCAATAGCTGTAATAACATTTCTGGAAATATATTTAAACATACATATAAATACATATACAAACGAATTAGATGATCTACACTAAGTGTTTTCTATAAAACGCTAGACTCACAAGCCAAGTACACGGAGACGGTGATCACAAAGAAATAAACTACAGTAACAACCACAAGCTTGTGTAGGGACATCCACAGTGCGGCGTAATATATAAACTGACACAGACCACTAGACAGCAGAAATGACTGAAAGATCACAATAATAACATATATCCTAACACAGCAAATATCATATGCAAATATACGAAAAGAAAGAGAAAAAAATAATTATGCAGCATCAAAATATACACAAATCTGACGTCAGACAACTCGGCTCTAGATATTAGTTAGGACTGCAATGCCACTGCACGACACGCTAACTCATTAGCGTTTTACTTACCAAAAATATCTAAAGCACCAGAAAGTACCACGTTTGTTACGTCTGTCCTGATTAAGATAGAGATTGCAAAAAGTGCCTATCCAACAACTACATGTAATACATACCCATATATATATATATATATATAAGTAGACAAACGATAACGACAGTTAAAAATGGATGAGAGCAAACAAAATGTCCAGATGGTTGGCCGACAAATATGTGCTTATAAATACGTCGCCAAAAGTTCGTTTGTAATCGTTTCCCACAATATGCTGGAAATGTCTGTGTTAAATTCTCCGAAATGTCTACAACGCTAGATTGCAAAGCGACTTGTTGTTTTGTTGAGTGGTTACTTCATTTCGCGTTGTGATCACCAGTTCCACCTGTCGGAAACGTTGACGGTAAATAGTAATTATCCAAAGTGTTCTTTCGATTGTCGTACAAATTGAAGATGATGGTAATTATCCCAAAATGTTCTGGATTGCCGTTTAAAGACAAAGTTCAAATGAAAAATTGGCCGCAAATGCCCAGTGCTTTAACCCTGTACCGTCAGTTCTTTTTGGCAACTGTATGCACCCTTGTGTGCGGTGATGACACGTTAAAAATGTTCGCTCCTAACAAGGTAATGATCACAAAGGGATTTTAACAAAGACGAACACTAAAGTCTGGTTTTCTTCAAAACAACTTGTTTATCCAGTTCCCCTATGGAAAACTCTCAGTAACTTTCCGCTGTCCCCAACCTTGACCCGCAGGTCAACTTCAGTAATCTTTGTCACAATAATACACACTGTAAACTGACCGGAAACTTTTCCCGTTATCCACAAAGACACCTGTCCTGTCCCACTCCAGCTGTGGTAGGGGTCCGACCCTGCTGTGAACAAAGTAATGTCCGGAAATTCTCCGTTATACACAAAGACACCTGTCCGTCGAATCAGCGACTGTCAATTTTCTCTGGTTTACATTTTCTCGTACCTCTCCCCTCCCCGAGAGAGTTTATCAAACATGTACTCCCCCAGTACCTGGTCGATGGTGTCTCCACCCGTCCTATTAACTGCGTCGACCAATCTTGAACTGTCGACCTGCGAACACACTGTGCGTTGTCCTTCACACACACACCTGTCAATATCTTTGATTTTCAATCCTGTCTTTATCACCGACAGCGATATTGTCACACTGTGTTGATCTGTTCTTGTCGCCAAACACCGGTTTGTTCACGCGACATTTACCTCTGCTGTTTGTGACTAGTGACTAACCCGTCACAGTAGTCCCCTCTCTCAGTTGATCTGTGCCGTGTCTTCATGCGCGCTGTCCTTTTTCTGACCTGTGTGCGTTAATTCTCTGACGCCCTCGCTAGCTTCAGCGATACTGTTGGTATCAAATTTACCTGTATTAACCTTCACTTGAACTGTCTGCTAGCTTGAGTTTTTACTCCCGTCTGTCTGTGTGAATTATCTGGCGCACACACAAAGAGTTCACATTACCCTCTTGAAGCCACACAATCCAAATTGTCAAGGGTTTGCTAGTTTGATGGAACGAAGTCACCAGATAATAACTCCTCTCTCAGCGAAGAGCCCACAGATATCTCAATATTGCACGGTGTTCCTTGACCGAATGCAGCTGTCAGAAAATCTTTACTAAGCGACGAGCTCCCAGTTATCACACGACGTTCTTTATGATAAGTGCGTGCGATGGTCGTTGTCTAGGTAACGATGCTCCTGGTGTGTCAATTGAGCTATCTAACTGTCTCACAATGCAACTCACCTCAGTAATACACATCCATCAGTCAGTAAACAAGATTGAGTTGGCGCACATAATCCTTTAATACAGAAAGAACACGGACAAACGGAACACACTGTTATAATCCAGAAACAATAGTAATCCATAGAATATAAATATCCTCCTCACAATATTAACACGCACACATCACTGTCTTCTCACGGCCTGCTGAATCTCAAATTCACAAGACATTTAGTCCAGCTACTATCCACGGCTGGATCTCCCACAATACGACCCACCCACTGGGTCGGAGCCTCTGCTCACTATGCAACCCACTCTGGGTTTTAGGCCTGCCTTCACAGCTCGGAGAATCACACAACACAGTTCTCCGTAGACTACCGACTCGTTCGGTGTCTAAAACTCAACTCCCTGAAGTCCCTTGACTTCACACAAACTGAACTGTCCTTCAGCGACCCGACTCCCAGTCGGTCCCAGCTTGAACTCCCTAGTCAAAGTTTTCCACTGTCTTTTAACCCTACTGTGTAGCCCCTCCCTGGGCTCCCAACAACATTACCCCCCAGCCTAAAACTGTCTTCCTCTCCATCCACCCTAGGGTCTTGAACTTACAACCGCCCCATTATTTCTCAGGGTTGATTGTTTTACTCGTAGCCAGGTCACTCACATTACTGTCAATGACCCAGACATATGTCAAATACTACGTATGTTTATTTATGTAACTGTTTCAGTGGCCCCAGCTGGTTCCAAAATTGATACCCCGTCATCAACACGGGAAGTTTAAGAACTTTAAGAGCCTTTGCTTTTGGCTATGCTGATGCAGGAACACATTACTCGACACTCCTCTCTGGCATCTGATATTCTAGTGTTGTTTTTGCTGTTATTATTATTTTAATGATTATGCAGTGATTGGAAATAGTGCAGTCCAAGTTTTGTATTTACCTATTATGTTGCAAAAAATTTACAGAGGGTGAATACAACACTTGGACCGGCAATATTTTCAAACACTGCACAGTCATTACAAATAAACCCTATATTTACTCTTTACGTGTAGACTTTCTCTGACTACCTCTGCATCTCTTGTCGTGTGTTTCCATATATAAGGATATTTTACCTATTTCTCATCTGTTGACTTGCTTTTGTGTTTACTTTCGACACTTCACATACCCACAGCAGGCTCCTGATATAGAACTTTAAAAAAAAAGGACTGGCCTCATATTACTCCGCGCACTCAGACCTACAAAATGTGATGGTCCTAGCACTTCACGTCCCCCACGGCAAGTGTCTGTCACTGGACTATTTACGTTACATTACCTTCTTTATGTTTTATCTTATTCTTATCTGCTACGTTACCTTCTTTTTCTATTTAGCTATCTTCTATACATTATCTTCTTCGTTATCTTACTCTTATCTTCTTTATTTACCCCCTTCTACTGAGCTATTTTCTATACATTATCTTCTTCTTTAACTTATTCTTATCTGCTTCGTTACCTTCTTTTTCTATTGAGCTACTTTCTATTCATTATTTTCTTCGTTATCTTACTCTTATCTTCTTTTACTTTTACGTCCTTCTATTGAGCTTTTTTCTATATATTATCTTCTTCTTAACCTTATTCTTGGAATAAAGACAAAGGAGAAAACTATTGCAGATAAGTCACACACCGAGCGTTTGAGACGTAAGATGGTGCATGATGGTGGAAATGACCACGTGATCACATGCACCCACTGTGAACGGACATTTACAGCGCAAATTGGCCTTATCAGTCACATTCGCTACCGCCATAGGTCTGTCAAGGCGGCAAGGTGCCAATGATGATCTTATTCTTATCTTCTTCGTTACCTCCTTCTTCTATTGAGCTATTTTCTGTACATTATCTTCTTTTTTCCATTGTATTCTTATCTTCTTCGTTACTTTCTTCTACTGAGCTATTTTCTATACATTATCTTCTTCGTTATCTTATTTTTATCTTTTTTTAAAACCTTCTTCTACTGAGCTATTTTCTATACATTATCTTCTTTTTTCCATTGTATTCTTATCTTCTTCGTTACTTTCTTCTACTGAGCTATTTTCTATACATTATCTTCTTCGTTATCTTATTTTTATCTTCTTCGTTACCTTCTTCTTCTATTGAGCTATTTTCTATACTCATCTTCTTCGTTATGTTACTTTTATCTTCTCTCCCCCACCTTTTCTATTGAGCTATTTTCTGTACATTATCTTCTTCTTTAACTTATTCTTATCGTTTTCTGTACCTTCTTCTTCTACTGAGCTATGTTCTATACATGCACGTCTTCTTTATCATATTCGTATCTTCTTCTTTAAAATTAATTTCTACTGAGCTATTTTATATATATATATATATATATATATATATATATATATATATATATATATATATATATATATATATATATATATATATATATATATATATAATCTTCTGCTTTATCTTATTCTTATGTTCTTCTGTACTTTCTTCTTATAGTGGTCTATTTTCTATACATGATCTTTTCTTTATGGCATCAGAGGAGGACAATTCACATTCGTTGAGCACGCTATGAGAAGGACAAAGCAGGAGTACGCGATGATAGCTGGGAATTTAGAGGGGAAGAGAGGCAGGGGGCGACCAAGAA
>JACEFZ010015759.1:0-42500 GCA_014155875.1 Cepaea nemoralis | reverse complement strand
TTTTGGTCACTTGAAACGTCACGAAAGTTTGGAGAGAACAATAATGGAAGGATATATGCCTGGGAAGAGAGGAAGAGGACGGCCAAAGAGAAGATGGGTGCAGGATGTAGCGGATGATTTCCAGATGGGTGTATCAGACGCGGGACATCTTGCTTATGATCGAGAGGTTTTCCGGAAGGTTGTTATGGCAGCGAGGTTCTGCAAAGGACATGCTACTGAATGAATGAATGAATGAATGAATGAATGAATGAATGAATGAATGAATGAATGAATGAATGAGATAAAAGAGGCTTCTTGCTGTTTGACTTGGTTAGGACGATCGTCATCAAATCATTTTTTGGTTCCCATATTATACAGGATTTTCCCTGGTTCCCATATTATACAGGATTTTCCCTGGTTCCCATATTATACAGGATTTTCCCTGGTTCCCATATTATACAGGATTTTCCCTGGTTCCCATATTATACAGGATTTTCCCTGGTTCCCATATTATACAGGATTTTCCCTGGTTCCCATATTATACAGGATTTTCCCTGGTTCCCATATTATACAGGATTTTCCCTGGTTCCCATATTATACAGGATTTTCCCTGGTTCCCATATTATACAGGATTTTCCCTGGTTCCCATATTATACAGGATTTTCCTTGGTTCCCATATTATACAGGATTTTCCCTGGTTCCCATATTATACAGGATTTTCCCTGGTTCCCATATTATACAGGATTTTCCCTGGTTCCCATATTATACAGGATTTTCCCTGGTTCCCATATTATACAGGATTTTCCCTGGTTCCCATATTATACAGGACATTCCCTGGTTCCCATATTATACAGGACATTTCCTGGTACCATCGGTCTATGTGGCTAAGGGCTTGCGAACGCGGTTTGTAAGCCCGCATACCCGGGTTCGAAACTCAGCGGTGCTGGTTTTTTCGAAAAAGGTATAGGAGCCGGTCGTTCAGAAAGCAATGGCAAACTACTGAACGTAAAATTTCTCCAGGAATCACGAACAGCGAAAATGCTGGGGTTGACTGCTACGTCCTGTTAAAGACATGCAACTTAATTTTTTTTTTCTGGTACCCAGACACGCACTTTCGTGTCTGCTTGCCTGCCTGCCTGCCTGCCTGCCTGCCTGCCTGTCTGTCTGTCTGTCTGTCTGTCTGTCTGTCTGTCTGTCTGTCTGTCTGTCTGTCTGTCTGTCTGTCTGTCTGTCTGTCTGCCTGCCTGCCTGCCTGTCTGTCTGTCTGTCTGTCTGTCTGTATTTTTATTATTTTCATTCGCGCGCTATGGATTCATTGGGCCTCTTCTAGCCGTAGAAGAGAACGGTGCACGTACGGGGATGCCCCGAGTGGTATGATGTCGGTTATCGACTCAACTCAACTCAACACAACTTAACTCAACTCAACTCAACACAACTCAATTCAACACAACTCAACCCAACACAACTCAACTGTTCAGAACGAAATGGCAATCTACTGAACGTACATACGTTCTTCTACTGCCGTTTATCCCTAATAGTTTAAAATAAATTATCCCCAAATCTTTCTTCCCCCCACCCCCCCCCCCCTTCAAACCACAAACCGCCTCCACCAAACTCGTACCAAAAGGTCTTATTCTTTGCTTCCATGACCCCCCCCCCTCTCTCTCTCTCTCTCTCTCTCTCTCTCTCTCTCTCTCTCTCTCTCTCTCTCTCTCTCTTCCCCTCACCCCTCCATATCATACATGTTCTCTAATTATTCTTTTTCTTCGTGGGTTTTTTGTTCTCCCTCTATTTCGCTTGCCCTATTGGATTAAGGAAAATGACTGTCTAGTTAAATCATTATCAGATTTTCGCAGTGTGTTTTATATAGCGCCAACCCCTTGTCCTCGCCCATTGATTTCTTTACTCCGTCTAGTTCTCTTTCTAACTCCTCATTACTGATGTTCTCAAACTGTTTTAGGCCTTCTGTTCTATGCAAGCACAAGGCAACGGATGTCTGTAGTTTATTAATAATTGATTTAATCGTTCGCTGTATGTCTGTGATCAATAGAGCACTTAGTGTTAAATATTCTCAGTGTGTTAACAGGCTTCATTTATTTTGACTTTCCAATGTAATAATGTGGCTTCTGTGACGAAGCGGTATTGAACGATTCGCAATCCCGCATCCCGCGATCGAAATTAGCTGCAGCCGGTTTGGAAGCAGACAGCCTTTGTGTTCCATGAGCGACGGTCATTCAGAAACAATGGCAAACTACTGAACATAAACTCGTCTTGTAAATCACAAAAAGCAAAAAAATGCCTGGGTTGATTGCGACGTCCCATAAAGAACCTGCAACTAACTATTTTTGTTTAAATGCCGTAATTATGACAGCCGACAGACAGGAAGCGGAAGTGACGAAAAATTGCGTATTTCAGGTGGACTAGATTAAAGAGGCTTCTTGCTGTTTGACTTGGTGAGGACGATCGTCATCAAATGTATTGTGCCAGTAGATTTACTGGATCACCTTTGACGTCATCGGAAGTATTGGGTATATGGTGCAAGATCCATACTCTCATACAAGTCGGCGACCGATGGGCGATGCAGTCTAGATCACAACGGCCATGTTTACCACTCTTGTAATGTCCTGCTACTTATTTTAGGTTGTCAGCATCTGTGGCTTTGGGGTAAGTGAAAGCTATTTCACTATTTCCCGACAAACCGGGTCCGGGGTTCCAGATCAGCGGCAAGGAATTTGGAAAAGGTCAAGTTTGCGTTGTTTTCGATTATATATTCCCATATTATACAGGACATTTCCTGGTTATGATATTATACAGTGAGGAGCGGCTGGCCGAGTGGCTAGAACGCCGGACTCTCATTCGGGAGACCCGGGTTTGATCCCTCGGTAAAGTGTGGGATTTTTTTTCTGTCGGGGGCAAAAATAAAATCCTACCCTGCACAGTTCGCGGCGAATGCACTAGCCAGGCGGCCTTAATTCCTCAGGCTCAAAGACCCCTTTGCCATACACCGCAAGGTACTATATTGGCAGTAAATGACAGGTTTTAATGACAGATATTATACAGGACATTTCCTGGTACTCATATTATACAGAACATTTCCTGGTTCCCATATTATACAGTAATCCCATATATTCTCGTGAGTAACGTAACCTGCGCGAGAATCGGTAGCGGTTCTTGCCGTGTTGGTAACTTACGGGGTATGTGAGCCGGTCGCTCAGAAAGCAATGGCAAACTACTTAGCGTAATCGTGCCTAGTACATCAACAGCAGAAGAAAAATGCTGATGTTGACAGCAACGTCCTGTAATGGAAATATGCAAAAAAATATTATACAGGACATTTCGATGTTCCCATATTATATAGGGCATTTCTCGGTTCCCATATTATACAGGACATTCCTGGTACTCATACTATATAGGACATTCCCTGGTTCCCATATTATACAGGACATTTCCTGGTACACATATTATACAGGACATTTCGATGTTCCCATATTATATAGGGCATTTCTCTGTTCCGATATTATACAGGACATTCCCTGGTACCCATATTATACAGGACATTCCCTGGTTCCCATATTATACAGGACATTTCCTGGTACCCATATTATACAGGGCATTTCCTGGTACCCATATTATACAGGACATTCCCTGGTTCCCATATTATACAGGACATTTCCTGGTACCCATATTATACAGGGCATTTCCTGGTTACCCATATTATACAGGACATCTCCTGGTTCCCATATTATAAGGACATTTCCTGGTTCTCATAATATGCAGGACATTTCGATGTTCCCATATTATAATGACATTTCGATGTTCCCATATTACACAGGACATTTACTGGTTTCCTTATTATACGGGACATTTCGATGCTCCCATATTATACACGACATTTCTTGGTTCCCATACAATACAGGACATTTCTTGCTTCCCATATTATACAGGACATTTTCTGGTACCCATATTATACAGGACATTTCTTGGTCCCCATACTATACAGGACATTTCTTGGTTCCCATATTATACAGGACATTTCCTGGTTACGAAATTATACAGGACATTTCTTGGTACCCATATTATACAGGACATTTCCTGGTACCCATATTATACAGGACATTTCCTGGTACACATACAATGAATGAATCACTGAAAAACGAGAAGTAGGTTGAGAGCTTTACCAAAGCACAACTACAAAAAACAATGGATGTTGCGGCCAAAGCCTTCGTCAGCACAGAACAAACAAACAAAAATAGATTAACAAATACTTATCTGTGTCCTAGCTTGAAACGGCATATTATACAGGACATTTCGATGTTCTCATATTATACAGGGCATTTCCTGGTTCCCATATTATGCAGGAAATTTCGATGTTCTCATATTATACAGGACATTTCTGGTACACATATTATACAGGACATTTCGATGTTCCCATATTATACAGGACATTTCCTGGTTCTCTTATTATACAGGATGTAAACGGTAGCCCATAATAATTTTATACTTAAATCCGTCCCATTGATACTTGACTTATGTCCACCTGGCCGGCAGCCAAGCGGGCTATCCATTGTGCTACCGAGGTGCAACAGATAGACAGGTGTGATAATAATTAGTGGGCAGTCGGAGAGAAATCAGAAACAGATAAGCAGTGAAGATCCAAACCAGTTAACCAATCATCCAACCAGTCAATTAAAGAACCAACAATCCAACCAGCCAACCAACCAGCCAAACAACCAGCCAACCATCCAACCAGTCAATTAAAGAACAAACAATTCAACCAGCCAACCAACCAGCCAATTATCCAACCAGTCAATTAAAGAACAAACAATTCAACCAGCCAACCAACCAGCCAATTATCCAACCAGTCGTTTAAAGAGCCAATCATCCCACCAGCCTACCAAACCACAAACCAACCAGCTAACCAGCCACCACGCCAACCAACCTATCTAACAATAAACACACCAAGCTATTAATTAACGAAATAACCATCCAACCCACCAACCAATAACCACCAGCCAGCCAACCAACCAAATAACAACCCCCCCCCCCCTCCCCTCCTCACCTCTTTTAAACGAACGTGAGGCTGGTTATCCCCATGTAACCACGAAAATAAAACCGTACCCTTAGGGATTTAAACTCACGCCCACCGGCTCGCCAGGCGAGTGAGTGGCACCTTACAGTCTTGACAGACCAAAGTATGTGAGTTGGAATGTGGCCAATATTCCATCACAATGCCTGGGCAGAGCTTCAGAGAAACATGTGGTGCCCAAACGACATGTTCCCTCTCTCGGCCTAATCTTGTGTTTTCCAGAGGAATGGGTAACCAATACACAAGGTAGGCTGCAGACGCTGGCGGCACAGCGTCAAACCTCCGAGACCTCGCCTCCACGAGCAGGTGGCGAGTGATGGCCAGACCCTGGAACCCAAGGGACCCGGCTTAGAGGCGTTCAGCCAAGTCCCACAGGTGAGGGCCTCGTACGCGCCTGGACCATAAGGACGCGTACATTCTGTCAATCACAAGTGTCCGGACCTGTGTAAGGCGTGCTCTATCGTCAGACTCCCCGCCTGACTTTAGCGGATCCCGCAACCAGCGGGAATAGGCCCGCCGGAGATACCGCAGGAGATATTGCTCGTCTATTGCGAGCAAATCTCCCATCCTTCCACTGTGCGGATCTCGCGACCGGCGAGAATAGGCCCGTCGGAGATATTGCTCGTCTGCTGTGGAAAAATCTCTACCGAGACTGAATAAGTAAAGAAACGATAAAAGTAGTGGTATTTCAATTGCGCTTGCGCTCCCACCTATGCTACACCCTTCATGTGTCTTCACAAAGTCGGACTAGAGTCAAGCTCAACAGGGTCTTCTTTCCCCGCTGATTCTACCAAGCCCGTTCCCTTGGCTGTGGTTTCGCTAGATAGTAGATAGGGACAGTGGGAATCTCGTTAATCCATTCATGCGCGTCACTAATTAGATGACGAGGCATTTGGCTACCTTAAGAGAGTCATAGTTACTCCCTCCGTTTACCCGCGCTTGGTTGAATTTCTTCACTTTGACATTCAGAGCACTGACACTACTATTTAATTACCTTGCCTTCTATGAAACCGTCGTGGCAGGTGAGGTACTTATTGGTACTGATGATAACCATGGCTGTGATGATGATGATGATGATGATGATGGTGATGATGATGACCATGATGATGATGATGATGATGATGATACCGAAGTGAAACAGAAATAAAACAAGCAAGGGCTACGGCAATAAAATGTTCATAAATACCTCATTTTCCTTGCTGAAAACTTAGCCTTCAAAGATACAACTTGCAATACCCTTGAAGAAACTATTATTTTGTCCCTCTCGGTAGACCCAGAAATGTCAGCTCCTCAACTCGCCAATGAAGAGAAATGAAAACACGACCTCCACAACAACTTTATCGCCAGCTCCTGGAGTAGTTACAAGTGTTCCTGTTGATAAAACGCAGTGCCCGACAACCATCATTGTTGACATACTGGTCTCCCACGGCGACGCCAGCCAACGCATGCGCTTTTGACTACATGAACATAAAGTGTACCCTTTTATAGGGAAAGTAAATACAAGTAATTTAAGCAGAGATTTACCCAGTTTGTGTTCACAATCGCCATGCCTCTCTCACCCAAGCAACAACCCTACCAACAACTCACTACTTTATTAACATATTCCCGCTTACGTTTCCAGTTTAATTCTTAACAACAGCCTAAGATTTCAACGCTTGATTAAAGTCTTAGGGAACTTTTTAATAGCAGTGGAAATATTAACCTAGCACCGTGTCATATCAATTTGGCCACCCCAGTGAAAGGCAGCCGTTGGTTTCAGGCATGGCTATATTGACAGGGCCTAGCAAACTTAATAAAGATTGGTGCCAGACAGTACTAGGGCCTGACCTTATTCTCTAGTTTGTTGGTTTTTGCTTTGCTACCTACCAGGTGCCTGGCGTAGTAGAAGGGGAATTGTTGTAGCGTTAAAATAGTTGATCATATTACGTGTAGAGGGTTCTAGTTAAATGCAAGGTTTGGTTTGAGACTTGTTTAACCAGATACAAGGGGAATAGTCAGACACAGACAGACATACGCACACATACACAGCTGCAGACGGCAGACAGGCACAGGCAGACAGATTAACACAAACAGACTGATTGATTGATTGATTGACACAGACAGACACATGTAGACACAGACGGACAGACTTACACGAGCAGACGTACGGACATATATATATATATATATATATATATATATATATATATATATATATATATATATATATATATATATATATATATATATATATATAGTAATACAGTCAGACAGACATTCAGTGACAGAGACAGACACAAACGGACAAACATACATACGCAGTCAGCCAGACGGAAAGATAGACGTTCACAGACAGACAGACAGACAGATACGGGCAAACAAACGTAGAGACAGACAGACAGAATTGACGAATGGCTAACTACCAGACTAACAGACACAGACAGGCAGGCAAACAGAATGTTGACCAATGGCTAACTACCAGACTAACAGACACAGACAGACACAGGCAGACAGAATGTTGACAATGACTAACTACCAGACTAACAGACATAGACAGACACAGGCAGACAGAATGTTGACAATGGCTAACTACCAGACTAACAGACATAGACAGACACAGGCAGACAGAATGTTGACCAATGGCTAACTACCAGACTAACAGACACAGACAGACACAGGCAGACAGAATGTTGACAATGGCTAACTACCAGACTAACAGACATAGACAGACACAGGCAGACAGAATGTTGACCAATGGCTAACTACCAGACTAACAGACACAGACAGACACAGGCAGACAGAATGTTGACAATGGTTAACTACCAGAGTACCAGTGTAGCAGTCATCGACAGCTACAGACAGAATGTTGACCAATGGCTAACTACCAGACTAACAGACACAGACAGACACAGGCAGACAGAATGTTGACAATGGCTAACTACCAGACTAACAGACACAGACAGACACAGGCAGACAGAATGTTGACAATGGTTAACTACCAGACTAACAGACACAGACAGACACAGGCAGACAGAATGTTGACCATTGGCTAACTACCAGACTAACAGACGTAGACAGACACAGGCAAATAGAGATAGACAAAGACAGGTAGACAGACAGGCAGACATAATGTTGACCAATGGTTAACTATACTTAGTCTATAAGGGAGATGCTGGTGTCATGTGGAGTCAGCAGGTTAGAATCCTCGTGTGTCTAAAGATTGAATGTTTTATGTTGTTGAATATGTCTTTCAATGTTTATTTCTTCCCTTTACGTCTATGCGTGTCTGTAAGTGTTTGCAGATTTATGTCTGATGATATTTCAGTTGCCTGTAGGGGTCCCCAGCAATTGATATTTCCGTTTCTATGTTTTTGTTTTTGTGCCTAATGAGGATTATAGAAGCTTCACCGAAACGATGTATGTATTAATGGGCTCTAAAATGTCGGAGAGACAGTATTTGGCAATAGAAAATCAGAAGCATGGCCAGTCATAATCTCATCTTATCCAACAACCCCATGCCTGGGTCACTGGGGAGTCAAGATGGAAGTATCAGCAACAATCGTGTATATCATCATCGTCATAACCAAGTGCCTAGGCGGCTGTGGTGGGCGATCATGCCTCTCCACAAATTGCGATCTCCGACGGCATGGATCAGTTTGTGTGTTGACTTCCTTCCATGCCAAGACACAAGACTGTCAAGACATTTCTCCCTTTCCACGAATCTTTCCGGTTGTCACAGCATATTCCAGTTTTTGTCTTCTCATAATATGGCTAAACAATGATGTTTGTGAAAAGCTGTCTTTGCGACTCAGCTTCCCTTAAAATGCCCTAATTGCTAATTTTGGCTGTCCAATGAATTTTCACCATTCTTCTATAAAACCACATCTCATAGGCTTACTATGGATTTTTTATTTCGTTTGCTTACTAATATTACAGAATTCGCAGTCGGTTGTGAATACTGGATCTATGCCACATGGTAAAAACCTCTTTTTGTAAGCCTCTTGGCACTTCCAATGACAAAGACTTATTACATAAAATGTTCTTCAAACATGAACACACGTGGATATAGCTAAGTTTAAACTTGAACTAATAAGAAAACTTTATGACACAGGGGTATCGTGTTGTACAAATAGGGACAAGCGTGGAAATAACTAACTTTAAACTTGAACTATATGGGAAAACTCAATGGCGCAGAGATACCCTGCTCAACACATTGGGACAATCGTAAAAATCGCCAAATTTAAACGTGAACGTGAGAAAAGGGGTTTGGAAGGAGGTGTGGGGGGGGGGGGGGGGGGGTGGGATTAAAAGACAATTTTATTCCATATGGCTCGGTCTCTTTACACAGGGCGACCTGGCGAAATCGTGACACAAAGCACGAACTCCGTAGCTTCAACAACGACCCCCAGTCTCCGAGAATAATGCGCTCGTGAACGGAACGACATAGACCGAAATTGAACCCATAACATTCTAAACGCCAGGAAGTCATCGTAACCACGCCGCCACACTAAAATAATTGTAATTTAAAAATGAGACCTCGTTGCAAGACTTGCCAATATGTGTTACACACCCCAATGGTGCTATTGCCTAAAAGCAGTTTTCGCATCAAGGAAGAATTTTTTGGCACCAGTCATAATATAATTTATGCCATCATTTACAAACGGTGTGATATGAAGTATATTGGTGAGACTGATCTCAAGCTAACCGACAGATTCCGCCAACATCTGCTGGACATCAATAATAACGCCCCTAAGCCTGTCTCCACCCACTTCAACAGCGCAAATCGACACGGTGCTTCCGATGTCCTGGTCACTGCCATCCAGTCTTGCTCGTCCGGTGCTAAACATCGCAAAAATATAGAGAACCGGCTTATATTCTCTATGGGGTGTCTAATACCACATGGCCTCAATACTCAGCATAGTTTTATCTAATCGTAGACATTTCCCATCCCCTCCCCACTCTCTTGCTTCCACACCCTCCCAGTTGTCATCCTCTCCCTGTCTCCAACTATAGTTCTTTTCTCTACTAAAGTTATCTTCTACCCTGTCTCTCTCGGGAGATTCTTAGTGACGGTACCGGTGGCATCTCGTAGTGCTACTCTCGCACGCCTCTCGTACGCAATAAAATGTATTGAATTGAATTGAAATGAACTGAACTTTAGTTTAAAAGGGATACAGATTGGGGACGTAGGCCGGTCTTACATTCGGCCCTTCCAATCACTCACCTTTCGTTCATCAACAATGCATGATTCATTCACATAGGAAAACAAAAACACTGTCAAATGAATGCTGAACGCATAAACAATGCATATTATCATGTTATGTAACACACCCCACCCCTTCCACTCACACATTCCGCAATAACCCACAAACATACACATCCCTCACCCACTCATACATTACCCACCCATATCCACACATCCCCACCCACACACACATCCCTCAACCACATCCCCACCCACACATATTTCTCCACAAACTCACACATACCCAAACCTACACACACCTACCCACACATACATGCTACACCCACCCACACACCCCAATCCACACACACACACACACACACACATAACCCTACCACACACACATCCCGCACCAACCCACACACCCATCTCTCACCCACTCACACATCACCCACCCATACCCACATCTTCTCATCCACACACACATCCCTACTCATACATTTCCCCACCCACCCACACATTTCACATCCACCCACACATTTCACATCCACCCACACACCCCACCAACCACACATGATCCCCCACCCTCACACACACATACAAGCCACACACATTCTCGCACTGATGCACACCCCCCCCCCCCCCCCCCACGCATACACAATCCCCCACACCCAATACACACCCCCCAACACCCCCACCGACACACCCCCTCACCTACCAACACCCACACATCCCCATTCCGCCAACACGCACAATACCACTATCCACCAATAACCACACAAATAAACCAACCCAAAAACACATCCCCCTCCCAATCATCCCACCAACCACATATTCCCCACCTACACATTTCACATCCACCCACACACCCCACCAACCACACATAATCCCCCACCCTCACACACACACATACAAGCCACACACATTCCCGCACTGACGCACACCCCCCACCCCCACGCATACACAATCCCCCACAACACACACACACGCACAATACCACTATCCACCAATAACCACACAAACAAACCAACCCAAAAACACATCCCCCTCCCAAACATCCCACCAACCACATATTCCCCACCCACACATGTCCCATACATACACACATACCTCCACCCATCCACACACCTCCTCACCCACCCACTCATCTCCGCACCCACCACACATCCCCCACAACCCACACATCCTACACTCACCAACACCTCCCCCCACACACTCACACATCCCCCACAATATACACATCTCCCACCCGCATATACCTCCCCACCTACACACACCTATCCCCGCACACACACAAATCCCACACACTCACACACATCTCCCACTCACACACACATTTCTCCCATACTCCCACACATACCTCCCACCCACATACATACATCTCCCACTCACACACACCCACCCACAATCCACACATACACTCCCCATCCATACATTCCCCCACTCACACAACCCGACCCACACACACCCCACCCACACACACACACACACACACACACACACATCCTCCACCCACACTGACCTCCCCCATTCATATACACATCAGCCACACCCATCCCCAACCTTTACAAACATTCCCCACCCCTACGCACATCCCTATACGTCCATCCACATACCCCCATCCACACATCCACACACCCCACTCACCAATCCCACCCACTCATACACACATTCCTAACCCACACACACCCCCGACCCACACACATCCCCACCCAGACACATCCGTCATCCACGCACATATTCCCTCACCCACCCATACATCTCCCCACCCACACACACATCCTCCACCCACACACATCTCCAAACCCACACACGTATCCCCCCATATACATACCCCACCTACAAACCCATCCCCAAACCCAAACACAATCCTTACATCTAGACACATACATGATGCCTCACACAATAACTGAAACTAATGTGAACGAACTCCCACACTTTACACACACATATACACTGTCGATTATCGTGAGCATTCTCACAAAAATGTAGGGGGAAAAATGGAGAATAAATTATGCACATACATTGTATAAAGTAAAAAAAAAATATACTCATGTGATTCAATAAATTGATCAGTCCATCAAAACTTTAGGACTCGCCTCATAACAACATAAAGTTGCACGCAATATGAGTTTTGTTATTATCACTATCATACTTGGGTGCACACTTCATTGCTCTCGAATATTCGTCCACTAAGGCCAACCCATTCACTGGCACCCACTCATGCTTTGTAAGTACATGTAACCATCACATCTCTATTGCTTCTAGTTTTCAGACCTACCTTCCTGCCTCCGGCCCACCCCCTTCTGTTCATGTACCACTTCCACTCATGCACCTGGGATGCTCACTGAATCGTTACACCTACCACTCCGACATCATCCCACACCCCACTCCCTCGGCTGTGTATAAAAGAAGATAACGGTGACATTCGTGGCAATACCCAGCTCAGGATTCTAAGGTATGTAGGAGCATTTTTTTGTTCAACTTTTCATTTTCTCTTCTTTGCCTTTCATTTTTTCCCCATCTTTTTATTCTTCTCATCCCGTCGTCACGCCTTAATGTAGTCATCGGAGGGTCTTCTCCGTGTCTATGTGTTGTGTTTTGTGTATGTATTTGTTTGCCGATGAAGGCTAGTCGCCGCAACGTCCCGTATGTGTCGTAATTCTGTTATGTAAAGCTGCATTTCTTTGCGATATTTTATATTGTTTACATTTTCAAAGCTTTACCGCAGTTCCACCAAATTATAAAAATGGAGAAATGTTCGGTCGTTTAAGAGTTAAGGGGAAACGGCTTTAAAAACGTTGCTCCTACGTGTGTTAAAACAGCTTCATAAACTATTGTTCATACGTGTGTTCAAACACACAGGAGACTAAGACTACTGAAAGAAGTCTATCGAATGAATAATTAAACCGAAATCTCCGTCTCTGTGTGTAATGATTTCTACACAGAGAATTGTTAATAGTATTTACGCAGAAACACCAAGCAGGGGTAACGCTAAAGGACTCGTTTGCTGTATTCTTGCTCTACAGAGATACACAACCACAATAACATACGAACTGACGGAATCGGACAAATAAATATAATAGCAATAATCACCATCGTTGTCGCAAGAGGAAACAACATAGGACGCATAGGATACTTCCCAGGGTGCTCTTCCATTCAGGAGGACTGTTCCCAATAGTGTCATTCTGAGAGATTCCTCTTTGTCACCGACAACAAAATTCTGGGCATCTGGAAGAAGATAGGACTCGCAGCAAATCCACCAGAAGATACGTACATTCTGATCAAGAAGGCTGTCAACATTGGCAAACATTTAGAGCGAAGCAGAAAGGACAAAGATGCTAAATACCGCCTGATCTTCGTGGAATCCAGAACCCAACGTCTGGCCCGCAACTACAAGGCAAATAAAGTGTTGGCTCCCAATGGAAGTGCGAGTCCTCAACTGCTTCAGATTTGGTTGCTTAATTTAAACACTTGGTGACATGGACATGAGAAGTTAATAAATATTTTAAAATTGAAAGAGGTAGAGGGTGAATGTCGTTACCATTAACGTCATCATATTTATAATAATCATGACAATCAGCATCACTATCATCATCACCATAATAATAATAATAATAATAATAATAATAATAATCATCATTATCATGATCATGATCATCATCATCATCATCATCATCATCATCATCATCACCACCACAACCACCATCATGATCTTTATCATTATCAAATAACACTGTTGATAAAGGGAGAAACCATGACTCGCCATCTCACGAGATCACCACTCTTGGATCCGGCCAATGTTCTTGTCCTAAAAATGCCATCTGACCAAGCCGTCGAGGCACATATCTCGTTGTCTTCCCCATACTATTTTCCCATCAAGTTTGCCAACTGTCACTCAGTTTACAAGTTTATTTCTTCACATAAAATGCAAACAATAATTCTGACTGTCTACGTCTATTTTCGCAAATACATTTACGGTTTCTGTTCGTTATTTTTGAAGGACTGTCTTATATGTTGTTGCTTTTTTTCTGTTTAGGTCCATGCATTGTATTAATTTATTGTTTCGCTAAAACCATTTTAAATGATGTAAAAGGTAATAGAATAGACTTCATTGCACCTGGTTTATCCCATATGGCTAGGTCTCTTTCCGCAGTGGAAGCCTGCCGAAAGCGTCTCCATACAGCAGGAACTCTATAGTTTCAATTGGGACTCAGGAGAAAATTGCACACGTGAACCAAACGAGGTCAGGTGGAATCGAACTTTCGGAGAGCGATGCAAGCGGTGTAACGACTTCGCCACAGAGACTTCCCAACAGAAGGGAGGCCATCGATAGGCCGTTCTTTGGAAAGAGACGAGCCCTATGGATACAAGTAGGATGTAAAATAGCTGTGTATATTGCGTTCTTTCACTTCTCCGCCTGCCCGGTTTTCCCAACTCCTCTAATTATTCCTTTCTAGAATGTCTTGTCCTTTTACACGTCCAAAATATGTAATTTTTCTCATGACTGTTTTGGCTTAATGACCAATCTTATTGAAATTTGTGTTATCGCTCAATAGATATGTATGTTCTTCTACGTGAAAAAAGGAGCGGTTTCAAAACAACACAGCCGCCCGGCTGACATCTTGACCGAAAGTACATGAGTTGATCTTCGAGAATTCTTTAGAGGGTAATGCTGTCATTTACACAGATAGGTCGGTCATTCGACGAGTGAGAAGTTCATGGGCCTTTACGACTCAGGCCGGAGGGAAAATTGTGAAGGAAGTTTATGGGGCTTTTGCTTTGACCACAAGTAGCATGACTATGGAATTCATGGCACTAAGTAAAGAAATAACATGGCTCGAGACACAGACATTCATTAGGGCATGTTTCCTTAGTGACTCAATGAGCATGCTCAAGAAGATAGAGATAGGATGGATCCGATGAGAGTCGTTCCTGTCTCTGGAGCGGTCTTGGCTGGCAAATATTGGTTTCATTTTCGTGCCAGGGCATACGGGTGTATGGAATTGAGCGGGCTGACAAACTTGCAGGTAAGGCTACTGTGGAAATCGGACGAGCCTTGGACCAGTCTGATATTCTGAATGCTTTACCAGAAGTAAGTCGTTCCCAAGAACTAAGTGATGACTGTGCATCTACAACCATGGTCAGGATGCGAGAACAGCAAATTTAAAAAGGGTGGCCAAACAAGAACACTACGCGGGAAGCCAAAGAAGATTAATAAACCAACACAGAACTGGTGTCGTCAGTTGCTACACGCTGCGGGATTTACTGAGGGGATCCGAGCAATTATGAACTGAATGGTTCGATGTGCAATGAGGATGATCTGTCGACTAACTAACTAACTAACTAACCAACCAACCAACCAACCAACCAACCAACCAACCAACCAACTAACTAACTAACTAACTAACTAACTAACTAACTAACTAACTAACTAACTAACTAATCAACTAACTTACTAAGTAACTAACTATCTAACTATCTAACTATAACTAACTAACTAACTACCTAACTAACTAACTAACTAGCTAGCTAACTAACTAACTAACTAACTAACTAACTAACTAACACCTTAACTAACACCTTAACTAACTAACTAACTAACTGACTGACTGACTGACTGACTGACTGACTGACTGACTAACTAACTAACTAACCAACCAACCAACCAACTAACTATCTAACTAACTAACTAACTAACTAACTAACTATCTAACTAACTAACTAACTAACTAATTAACTAACTAACTAACTAACTACCTACCTAACGGACTGTCTGACTGACTGACTCACTGACTGACTGAATGACTGCATGACTCACTGAATGACTAACTGACTTTAATATGTATGTTCACCTTTATCTGGTAATCGATTGCTTGAATGCATCCAGGAATTAGCAATTAGGCGGTTGCAGTCAGTTCTGAGCAAACAGAAAGATGTCATTTGAAATATGCGATTACCGCGGGGATAACAAATGCTCCACATTTGAACAATACCTGTGACTATGTGTTTTAAGTATTCCAGCCATGGTATAACTCATTAATTCATTTCATATTATATATAACTCTGTAGTATTCACTTGACGAGATACAACAACATACGCCAAGCGATAAATCGTGGAACATGTTGTTTGTGGCTTCTGTGTTCAAATTCAAACCGGGAATCCATTGTTTGGAAGTTATCCTTTGTGTCCAAAGAAATATAAATACTTATTATAGTTTGACACAGTGTCCAGCTATGGCAAGATAATGGAGGGAAAATCAGCATCACACATTATAGAACAATTCCCTACTGGATTCTCTTCACCCTGACATCTTTCTTCTTCTTATTCTACCCTCTATCCCCTAATGGGGCAGAGGTTTCAGTCAAACAACGCCAATCGGTATGCTATCACTTCTAGCGCACTGGACTGACTATTGCATGGGGATTAGTTTTCCCTATTATCAGCGTTCCACGCCATTAGACGAGCCCACTCCGACTTCTGAGGTACTAGCAATTTACCCCCCCCCCCCACACCCCCAAGTCAAGGAATAGAAGTCAACATTTTAATCCAGCTGAATAGTGTATGTGTTTAACCCGCTATCTCGGCATCAGCACACCGTAAGTTTGACAAAATGCTCTTATCCAATCGGCCATGCTGACAACCCCAGCCTTGTTCCATAACCTCTTGGTTCATTGAACTTTGTTTAGTTCTCTCCACGAGCTCAACGATGAATTTCCTCCCTTCTGTGTATGAAATGATACGCCGCTGTAACTTCTGAACACGTATTCCAAGCCATTAAACCCATGGCTGGTCAAGTTACCCGAATAAGAAAACTGCAATCTGCACCTTGTTGTGCACTGATCGATTTTTACCCGTCACCCATTAATCATTTATGAAAGCCGAAGAGTCAAGAGGCCAAACCAGTTACCATGTGCCCGGCTAATGTTGATACGGCTGTGTTTGTTAAGTACCACCATCATCATCAAGTGCCTTGCCGACTGGCGTGGGCACTCATGCTTGTCCACAAATTGCGATCTCCATGGATCACTTCGGTTGTTGACTCCCTTCCGTGCCATGACAGAAGACTGTCAAGTATCTTCTCATGCTGTATTCCTGTATCTCTCTTTCCAAAAATGTTTGCGGTTGTCCTAACATGTTCTAATGTTTGTCTTCTCATAATGTGGCCGAAAATGATGACTGCTTCTTTTTGATGTTTGTGATAAGTTGTCTTTGCGTCTTAGCTTTCCTAAAAATGTCCGGATTGCTCATTTTGGTTACCCAATGATTTTCAACATTTTTCTATAAAACCACACCACCGATTTACTAACTGTCCAGGACCCGCAGCTGTGTGTTAAAATATGTTCTATGTAAATTGTTAAGTATATAAAATAAAAACAGTTAGGTGCATACAACTCCTGCGAAAAAGTGAGAGATACTAAACACAGACACAGTATACACACTTTACAACAAACTCCACTACGGCACACGTAAATCACAGGTATCTCTCACTTTTTTCCACAGAAGTTAAACATTCTTAATTGTCTTTTATTTCCTGTTGTTATATTTTGCTGAAATCGTTATCTATGTGTTTGTTAAGTGATATTTATTACGTTGTTTGTAATAAACAAATAGGATTAATGTTGGTAGTTACAATTTTGTAAAAGTAACACATGCAGTACACACTAACACTGCCGGAAGGTTGGGTGTTTCTTGGATGTGAATCGTTTTGCTCTCTTGTAAAGACCATACAGGAGGGTAAGGTTGTAGGCAAGCGTTCAAGAGGTAGACAACGACACAGGTGGGAAGATAACACCAAAAGATGGACGAACAGCAATGTTACATAGTATAAATAAGGCAGAATATAATTAAGACGAGAGACAGACAGTGCTGGAGATCCATTGCAACCAACATTCATTGTGGAGGTGGTAACTGATTGATTGATTGATTAATTGAATCGTCTAGGCTACATATCTTTGATTTTAAGCCCAATGTATTGACGTTCGGATCGATTGAGCCTTGTAAGTTGAGGGTGGTGTCGAATCATTCCTGTTGACTTGGTATCAAAGTATCATCCAGATCACATGTGTCAAACTCAAGGCCCGCGGGCCACATCAGGCCCGGCACACAATCATATTAGGCCCGAGTGATCTCAGCCGACGTAAAAATATATTCGGCCCGAGAGAGAATTTTAGGCACAAATATATTTTAATGGCCAAGATATGAAGTATAAATCACATTCCCTAATTAGCAGCCTCGCCGAATAATAGGCAACCTGAGAGCGTTCTCGCTTCGATCAGAATAAGCGAAAATAAAAGTTGTGAAGTGAGTGGATGGTCGTCGTTATAGTGACCTAGCAACGTTCAGTTGCTCGTTTTGGATTGACGCATATGAAATGAAAGTGTAGTGCCCGGATATTACATCACCTTTTCCCGCTACGGCTAACCTGATATCAATCAAGCGTCTGTCGGTAGATGCACAATCTTACTTTTTAAATTAAAGCTAGCCTTTAAAATGACCAAGAGAACATTTGATTCTGAAAACAGAGCCTTTTAAAGCCACTGGGAAGCTGAATATATGTTTACTGATATTGGCGGTAAACCTGTGTGTCTTATTTGTGGTGATAATGTGGCTGTGATCAACGAATACAATCTGAGACGGCACTACGAGACTAAACATCAAGGCAAGTTACACAGCCTGAATGCAGAGCAGAAGCTATAGAAGGTAGAATAAATGTCGTAAGTCTTCTTTTCTTACTTTAGTGTCGTCCCTGGAGTGAGGGGAATCAACACCCACATTTTTATTACCCCAATATTATTGTCCTAGAGAAACCACCAGACTCCGTCCACAAAACTCCGTCGATCTGTCGACACCTCTTCCTTACTCTCACTCACCCATAGATCATGCCCCCTCTCACTCTTCCCCAACACAACATACTCCACAACTCTAGCTTTAACAAATAAATACAAAATAATTTATTAAGTAAAGAGTATGTGTGTGAGAAGTGTGTGTGTGTAATGTGTAGAATGTGTGTCGAATATTCTAGTGTGTGCAAACTAAGACCAAGTAGCTGAAGAGCCCAGCCCGATCATCCCGGAAAGGATCACACCACATCTTCATTCAGTCCACATTACTCTCACCAAGGAATGTGTCCCTCCTGCTAGATGTAGACTTCCACCGGTCGCTGCTTGATCACTCATATACCTAGTCACAGTTTAACACTGATCCTGCCTGGATCACACACCGTTATTATATGTCCCTATTGTTATTAGACTTATAACATCCTTGTCTAGTGAGGACACAATAATACTGTTCCTTGAACTAAATGTAATTCCTGTCTAAAGTTGCTACTGCTCACAAGACCACTGTTTTAATAACTTCTTAATCAGTTTATACTGTTCTATTCCCATGTGATGTGGAAAAACAGTACCTATTAGTCTTTTCACCTGTCGTGTGAAAACATAATACCCACTGGACTTTTCCCATGTGGTGTAAAAAAAAACAATTCTATTGTTCTGTTCACATGTGATGTTTGAAACATTAATCTCACGATTTTTCCTTCTCCAAAATGATGCGGAAAAACCAATCTCTAGTATTCTGCTAACGTGTGACGTTTGATAAATACTCTCACGATTGTTCCTGTAAACCCCTTTCATCATGGGCCCAGTGCAAAAGTTGCTGACTAACTGCCTGCACTAAGGTCTCCATTCTCAGTGACTTGAGTGACCTAAGGGAACCTGTAAAAGATAGAACGATACACTTGGTGAGAGCACCTGTCCCTGACCTCCATTGGATGGGGTTAGGCTGACATCCTCACTCAGATACATGACAGTGAACCAACTCTGTTATGGGCAGAAGAGCTCTTCACTCCGGTCTGCGGTGGGTTAAGACCAGGACAGAGTAAAATGCAGGGGTGTATACCCCCAGCAGACCTCACTGGAAGATCCCACCATTGGACATTCTCCCCATCCCCAGTCTCCCCAAATATCATCCCATTTCACTATTCCCCATCAGCGGAGCCACTTGCCTTCTTACACTAGTTAATCTTAACAATGTGACTGCCTATTGTCGCTGATATTCCTTTACTACCTAACCACAATGCAATAACACTATGATATAGTTCTAACTATATCTATCACTAAGCTATTCCACATTATTTATAGCTAGATGCAATCTATAAAATACCTTATGCCATCCTGACTCAACCTTTGAGTCGAATACACAGTTTGCCATAAAAGACACATGTTAAGCAAAACCGAACACATGCGATTCTATTCAACACGGATCAAGCCAGCTATCACTTCTGCCTACGTCAACTGTTTGAGCTACACTAGCCAAAAACAAATCATGTTTTTGTAATCAAGAGCCTTGAATTGTTCACGTAACGTTCCTTTGATGTCAATACATCAGATCATTCCAAGGGCAGATTATCCCTTTCAGAATCAGTTCTTATCTCCCTTGTTCACAGTTATCTCCTCCTGTCCTGACACCCAACACAGCTAGCGTCTGTCTTTGATTCCGCTGGTCGGCAAATTAACCTTGACATATTTTCTGTCTACCCAAGACTTCTCAAGGTCCGCGGTGCCGTTTGATCTACCTGCCACTTGTAAACAACTACAGCTGTTACTCTGAATGTCCTTGGTATTTTTGACATCTGATTGTAACTTGGAGTGAATTCATGACAATAATTGAAGAGATATCTAACATCACAGCAGATGTTTTTCACCAAAGCAAAATCACAAACTGAAGCTTCTGTGAAAGCAAGCTTTATTGTGGCGGAGGAGATCGCAAAATCAGGCCGATCATTTACAGAAGGAGAGTTTCTGAAGCGCTGCATGATGGAAGTGTGTGACGTCTTGGGTTCAGACAAAAATACAGATGTTTACGAAGGTAAGCTTTAGCAAAAATAAGGTTGTTGATCGGGTTTGTGAGATGGCAACTGATTTGAAAACACAGCTGATCGAAAAAGGCAATGATTTTGTTGCATTCTCCCTTGCTGTCGATGAAAGTAATGACACGACTGAGACTGCGCATCCCTTTTTTATGTTTTAATTTACATTAATGTTCAAATAAAAAGGTTTAATTTTCGGCTTATTGAATGTTTATCCTGTTCGGTCCGCAACCTTACGTGTGATTTGAGTTTTGGCCCGCTGAGCGATTGAGTTTAACACCACTGATCTAGGCGGTGATTGTGATGTAAGTCCAGAAATCAACGGGTCATGTAAAACGGATACAAGAATTTCACACATGTTGAAAGGCATACTGCTCTGGTGATCATATCAGATGGTGAAACATGACCGCTCAAGCTTAACGGCACGGCATATGATGCCAATATTTTTTTCGCGCTCGCTCACTCGCTTTGAACTCAAGCGTAGTCCATATACACTATTTCTAGTGGTGCTGGACTGAATTTTGCGTGTTGATTAGCTTTCCCTGTTGACAGTGTCCCTCACCATCAGGCGAACCCACTCCGACTTCAGAGGTACTTGTAATTTACGTCCCCAAATCAAGGACCAGAAGTCAACATTTTAATCTAACTGTCCGGTGTAGGAGTTGAATTCCTTACCTTTGCATCAGCACACCGGATGTTTAAGAACACACGTTCTTATCCAGTGGGCCATGCTGACCAACTGTCTGTTGTTGGGGTTGAACACATTACCTCTGCATCAGCACACTTTCATACCCAGTCAGTCATGCTGACCTCTATGATGATAATGATAGGCAGGTTAGGATACAATCAAGTCACGGCCAGCCCAGCGCATAGGGAATAACGGGTAGAATTAGGCTGATAGTGTTTCCTCCACGGGGCTTACATTTCTTGGTACACACACACCTACCCAATGGACAGAACAGAACCATGTTCCATGCTATAAATAATCAGGTAGAATGTTGGGAATATCGCGAAAGACAAGAAGACACCGCATGGTGTATTCATAGACGCTTGGTTACTGCCATGAACTGTCCATGCTGGGGTGATATGTGAGTGTAACAATTGTAGATGGTCTTTAACTCAACGTGGCTCGCTTACATAGCCCTCCGGCAGATGCTCACAATGTACTTGAAGCAACTCACGGCAGCAGCTAGATACAGCTGATTCATCAAGGATATACAACAAAAACAACCCCCAGAGCCAGCTGAGTCACTCCATATAGTCAGCGTTATGATTGATATGCATTCGACCTTGCGGAATCAACCTACAACTGTGGCAGCCCAGTGCGATGCCAAACGTTAATTCACAACTGGGTTTGCCTTATGCAGTAATGTGTGGCTGCTGGTTTCCTAATGACTACCTCTTCCATCGACGATGAGCTGTATATTTCGGGGCGGACTTTTGTGTTGGCATTCTGGCAACGGCCTTATGCATAGTATACCCGTGCGGGCTAGAGGTTTGTCGAGAGTCCTGTCTGATCCACTTTTCACAGAAGGAATTTTGTGTGATATTCACTGGCACATAAATGGAGCTTGATGGGACAACCCTTTGCGTGTAGTTGTAACCGCGACTAGCTAACTAACTAACGTACAACTGTTATTTTCGGTGTGTTTAAACGGAACTCACTCATAGATTACTGCTGCTGACAATCACTGTAAAGTACGTGCCACGATATGATGTAATCTAACTATCTGGCCTAATTCCTCTACTGTATAATACTTGTCGCTGGAAAACTGTATTGTGCTTTACTGGAAATAAAAACCTACGTCGTTTCTAACGTATCGCTTGAACAAAACTGTTTGTGTTGTGGCGAACATGGCCTGTGCCTGAATTCATCTGTCCAACGTGTTCCCCTTCAAGTAGTCACATTTTACCTCTGCTTTTCTTGTGAACCACTAAGTTCACTGACCACAGTTAACTGTTCCCGCACTACGTCGTTTTATCCACACCAACGACAGTTAACTCACTGTGGGATGTAGGATTTAATATAGGAGAATATTTGCTTTGTTTGTCTAGGGGATCCCAGATGGGATGATTTTAGATTTTCACTCACTTCTATGGGCAAGGTGATCAGGGAATTCCACCACTGACACAAGGGGGAAAATACTCCACTCCTTTAAATAACTGTGTCTATGTGTAATTCTCCAATCCCACTCGACCAGCTTCTAAAGTTTATATAGTGTAAGAGGACATTGATTGTTTACAACACATAGAACAACCACTGTTGAACAACCATCAACAAGCAGTTGACGTAAATATCAGCATTGGAACAACTGTTCAGGAATTAATTCAAGATCTGATTAGACATGTAAGTGTAATGGCCACCTTGATTTTTGGAATACGCATGGGTTGAAATATGACATAGGTACACATTCACATGAGATGGTATGTAATACCATAAACACAATTACATGTTGTAACCCCCATGTTTCCCCAAAAAATCATCACACCCAATCAATACCATTTGTTTCCCACATCATTTACAAATCTCCAGCTTAAAACCAAAAACAAAGACAAACAAACAAACAAAAAATAAATAAACAATGAGATGGTGTTCAGGATAATCAAACAATACATTTAGTACATAATACAAAACTAATTATTTAGTCTTATGCTTTTCTTTACTTTCCTGTTGTACTGTTCGTTATTCATCTCCAATGCTTGGCAGTTAATGTCCCTATTATCCGGTGACCGAAATAATAATCACTCAACCGTGCCCTACTCACATCATATAACCAATATGAATTCAATTTACAACACATCATGATCCCAATTCTTCAGGGACTGAAATTCAAAGAGTACTCGTATGCACGTGGGCTCTGTGTCCTAGTGAATCTAAGACCTGGGGTCCATCAACCTTTCAGGAGGTCCTCCTCTGCTGAGCAGAAGGTAAATCCCTATATCATTATATCCAATGAAAAAGATGACAATCGTCCAGCAGCTCAGATTATTCGAATCAGAATCTTCTCTTTTGTCCACTAGTTGTTTTTTTCCACACAACCAGTCTCAGGTCGCTTGGCCATCCCACACTTGTTGATAAGGCAATCAGGCCGACCAGGGACCAGCATAGAGGCATACTTCGATATATCCATTTCATTCGCCGGAACATACACTGTTGAGCAACACTCGTTGGTAGCATCTGGGACCATGTCCAGAATGGTCTGCACAGGCATGGAACAGAAAAAGAATATTTCCAGCACACAAACTGGGAGTTGTAAGACAGTCGGAGGATTCCTTCTGCTAAATGGGTGTAAACATTGCCTCCTCTAGCTTCCTTCGGTGTCTTCTCATTGGTGTTCAGGTCTAGGACCTGGTGGTGAACTTGCCTTGCTTACTTATGACTTGTACCGAAGGAGAATAATTTTGAGTATTCTTTGAACTTGGGAATCCAACAGGCAGTTGGAGGGTTCTCACTGCTGTTAGTTTTGTTAAAACTGGGACTGTCCCTACGTTGCTTTGACCTTGCTGATTGATAGTGCGTCAGGCGGTACCTCCAAGAAGTAAAAGTGGGTTATACTCTGGTATCTGTGTACTATGTATTTCCGTTTGTCTTGATAGACATGTTGATAAGGAGGTCGTCCTGGAGTATCCCGACAGAAGTAGGACTTCATCAACCGCAGTTGGTCAGTCATCTTCGTACAGTCTTTCACTGACAAAAGCAGCTAATAATTGCGGCAATCAACTGTTATCCATAGGTCCAGACTGTATTTTAGGACATTTTCCCATGTATCACTTGTACAGACTGTTGACCCAGGATCCTTTTCGGTGATACACCACCTGCCTTTCCAGAGCTGGGAATGACAAAAGAACACAATCCCAAGCATTAATACAAACTTGTAGTGTGGTAACATTTTCACAACACAAATACAAGAAACAAAAGGGGGAAGGGAAATTTTCCCAATCTTTCGTCGCTGATTGTAGAGTTATTCCATCTCTAAATGTGAGTATGGTATCTCCTCACTTAGTATTCTTATTTGAGCTTGTTACTGGGACTATTTGATGGATCTGAGACATTCTAACACTTCAATCATCTTGATATCACACCTGTCCTACCATGATAAGAATCTCTGAGACACAGGCCTTTTGCCCAGGACTCCTCGTCTTCCTCAATTAGCTGTAATGAGCATTAGGCCAAAGGCCAACAACCATACCATTCAACATTATCTTCTTGTGTACTGACATACACAAGTCTTATTTCATCATCATCATCATCATCATCATCACCATGTCCCCACTGGGGTAACATTAAAATGTATACTCCAGCAATAAAAATAACATTCATGAACAGAATACATAATTCTCATAACAGAGAAAACATATGAATCCGTTATATGAATAATAATCACCATATTAATAATGCAGGGGCCATTCTTGAGATTTTCTCCCATTCTCAAACCATAAGACCCGAATAGATGGTCTTCTTTCCACCTGCCTATAGGCGCATGAGGTTAGTGAATGCTGTTATATAACTCCCCCATTGCTGCTAGCATATGAATTATCCTTACTGGGGAATCCTTCTGCAGCATGGTAAATGTTCTGAGCGTTGTTGGCAATTTCTGAACATAATATTAGCCCAGGCACCGACCACTATGATGCAATGCGGACTGAAAGAACGTCCTGCTAGACATTCGAACATATTCCTCGTGGGTTTTTATTTCTTTTCACATGAGATTTTATTCTTTAAACATTGTGACATGGTGGATCAGTCATCCACATCCCCAGTCCACCACATTTTCTCAATACTTTTAATCGTGACCGGAATCCATCCTAATAGCCTGCTTATTAATAGCATGGAACCTTCTAGAACCTTGAAGGGAAGGGAAAAGGCGCATGTCCGTCTTTTGATTGGCTAATACCTCCCTGAGTAACGCTTTCTTTTGGGCCAAATTCATAGTCTGGGGAGTTTGAGATATGATTCCATCAAGATAAGAGGCACTCCGATGCGGTGATCATAACTCCCTAAAGATTCCATCAACAGGTACCACTATAAAACGTATTTAAATGTTGTGGTTATGCCTAGTGAGCGAAAGAGAAGAATATAAGAGTATGTTTATGAGAAAATGTGAAAGTGAAATCAGAACTTCATTGTGAAGGTATTCTGAATGTTGCTTCTTCAGCCTGACAGGTCTCCCACGCTGTATATTCCAATTGTCTATTATTCGCCTGCTGTGACTGTTTGCATATGCCTGATGACTGTAAATTACTCTCAATGCATATTCGCAAACCTTAGTGCATTCTGGATTCTCTTATGAATGCCTATTATTGCCCACTCTTGATCAAACGGTAGTAATGCTCTTGTGAATCTACGTCTGTGATCAGAATGTGTGGTGTAACATGTAACATTTCCCTTGTAAATGCTGAGGATGTTTTAGTGAGTGAGTTGGTGTTTTTATAAGTAACTTCTCACATTAGTAAAAGGAAAGACGTTGTGTGTCTTCATATGTATGCAGGACTGTATTGCACGCCAGAATTACAAAGTTTCTGTGATGCCTGGTGGCTAAATTACGCTCAGGAGAATTAATACAATTTCTCTCTGAAGTATTACACTGGTACCCTTGGCTACATTGGTGGGTTCATATGAACTAGTTCCTAAATGGACAATGTGTGTTCAAACCCATGTCTTAGTTGGCTGAATATATTGTATGACTCATGCAAATTTACAAGGAAAAACATGTTTTTCCATATGTGCTTTGTTACATATGTGAACTATTGCTCATGCAATTTTGCTTAATTACCTACTGTAATGGATATTGAGATTACTTGGTGGGGAAATAGCACATGATGATGGTGATGATATAATATACTTGTGAGCCGAGTCTAGTCTGAAAGGGGTGAGGTATGGCATTGCTGTGTGAGTATGTATGGGATAGGACATCCATGTAACAGAGTACCACCCATTGGTCTGATCACTGTGTGTTTGCCATTAGTCACATGATATTACATATTGCATATTGCAGTTGTAAATGATGCCTATCCTCCATCTGTCTCATGTATGTCTTATGATACTTGGTTCAGCATGTCTGCCTTATGGCTTATTCCATGCTGCCTATCTCATGTTGCTATTTCACAATGCTTGCTCATGTTGCTGCTTTAAAATGCTTGCTCATGATGCTTGTCTTACAATGCCTGCTTCATAATGCCTGATTTACTGTGTCTGTTTCTCATTGTGCCCAGGTCTACTGTGGTTTACCAATTGTGAGAATCTAGACTTATAAAACGCTTGTAATTGTGTAAGGCTACCCCTGTCTCAGCATATGGGCTTGTGACTATCACAAATAAAGGTGAATAATGAAAACATATCACCCACAGTCCATCAGAGTGGAATACACTCCATCACCAGCAAGGAGAGGTGTGTCTGGACAACACCCTCTCCTCTACTACTGATATTTGATATGACATTGTCTTTGAACCAATGTAAAACAAATTGTGTACCCTTTTATATATCAACAGAGAACAGGGGAGGTGGAGAGGCCTTCTTCTTTATGGGGACATACAAATGGGAGTCCCTACTTCAGGATTACAACTCCTTTGAAAATCGGGAAACTATAATGTAACAGTAACCACACTGTCTTCAGGAAATTACCAGCATAAATCTGCATCAATATTTGTCAAAGCTGAAAGGCACTGAAAGGGTCTCAATTTAAACCCAAATCACAGGATGGACTCCTTTATGATTAATGGTGCAGAAATTACCTTCAAGATAGGAAGTGGATATCCTCATATCCATGGAGTAACCTCCTGGACTCAGTTGTCCTGTTCACAGGAGGGAATAGACTTACATGGGAAAGTTGCAACCGGGGACCTTTCCAACACCACATCAGGTGATAACAGTATGTTCATGGACCAGAACAGCAGTGTGTTCCTAGGCCAGCCCAATACTAGAAAGTCTACAATTGTTTTACTCTCAGTGACAGGTGGAAAGATAATTCATGATGTACCTGATTTGTTGTGCAGGAGGAGTCTATATATTAGAGATGTGATAGAGGAGGGTTAGAGAGTTTTGAGATTGGATGGATGTTGGAGGGTTTTAGAGATGATACACCTAATTTTTCCAATTTCTTACTCACATTGCATATGATTGTTTTTTCGAAGTGTAGGTGTGTTGAGATGGAATATGGGTCTTTACTCGACCCCCTATAGTCAGCTCAATAAAAGATTGTGTTATAAACAGTGTTGAAGTACATGTCCCTGTAATGTCTTGGTCTGCTGGTGTGAAGTACATTATTGTGTAATGCCCTGTCCAGCTATTGTCAAGTACAATTCCTGGTGCATGTCTGGTTCAACTGTTGTTGATGTCAGTGAAATGTGAAGGTTCTGTAAAGAGGTTGTCCAGTATCTCTCATGGTGTATGTCTTGTTCAATTGTTGGTGTAAACATTTCCATGTGAATGTATGTCCAACGTTTGTCAAGAACCTGTCCTGTAGATGTTCTGTTCAACTGATGTAAAGTACAGTTATTGTTAATGCTATGTTCACTACTGTTGAGTCCTACATTCCTAATGTCTAATGGTACAACTGACATATGTCACTTTGACACAATAAAATTAAGGGGAGATCTAAGGTGGCGGACTGAAAGCACACTGACAACATTATGGTGAGGGAACAAATTCCTCGGTTGTACAGGGACGAATAGTCCAGATCTCCTGATGGCCTTTGAGGGGAACGTTTTCTTCTTTGATAAATTTTCTGTGTAGGTACTTGATCTTAGATCTAGGAATCTCACAGTGGGGGTTCTGAGCCAGGAAAACTGGTTCCTATAAAGGGCTAAGCGGGAATGATTTTTCAATTTCATTTGAAATGCCTCTAGGCAACGTTGCCAAATCATTTCCTGTATCTTGTCTAACTGTTATAGCAATCCTACCGTTTGATCGAGAGTGGGCATTCATATGAGAATCCAGAATGCACTAAGGTTTGCGAATATGCATTGAGAGTAATTTACAGTCATCAGGCATATGCAAACAGTCACAGCAGGCGAATGATAGACAAATGGAATATACAGCGTGGGAGACCTGTCAGGCTGAAGAAGCAACATTCAGAATACAAGATTACAGAGACCACTTCTAATTGGGACCTCTGTCTTCTTCTAGCATGCCACAAACATGGCATTTCTCTTGCATATTTATGACAGGATTACATAATAATCACACATATTGTGTGCTTACTAAGATGTAAACAAGAAGAAGTACCTCCCCCGATGTGTCTTCACCTTGCCGTGGTGGGGGAGCTTGCGTGTCCCATCGACCCCATGAGCTTGCCGATGGGTGAAAACTACATATCGGACGGCTCGTGGGATAGGGACCAGACTAAGAGAGACACAACCTGCTGCTCTGCAGGTAAGACTGAGGATAGCAGTCAAAATCAGGCAAACGATCCCTAAATCTCAGTCCGGACATAACCTCTAAGGCTCCCATCCGAGGTGTATGGCTGAACGTCTCTAAGCCATAAACTCTAGGAAGTGAGAGCCTGGCCGACACAAACCTACATCACAATTGTGATGATGTGCTGAGAACGCTACATGCTCGGCGCAGATTCGTTCGATGGCTCTTAGCTGGGGGATATGAGGTATCCCCGGATGAAAGGGCCTGACCGTTACTCGCCCACAGACGCACGGAGGTAAGGTGCTGAGCCGGCAGCACATGTAGCCTACCTCGTGAGCGAGTACAAAAAGGTGGAAAAACACCTCGGTCGCATGTCTCGCAGACGTCCGATAGTCTGTAACCACACTCATGGAGTGAGTGTAGTCAAAGGTGGAAAATTGTCTTGTTGACACGAAATGGAACGCCTGTCTTGCGAATCCATTACGTGGCAGCCCGAAGCGAAAGCTTGCTGTGTGGAAGCCGAAACAAGAGTCTCGAAACCTGAGGAAGGCTAACCTCATTAAAAAATGCCCGCCGGAAGCCGGAAGTGTCGTCCTACGGGTGGCAAACTAAAAATTGACACTACGCAATTACGTCCGAGTGAAATGTCTCGTCCGAATGTCTCTCGTGCTAGGAACAGCTCTGACTACCTAGGTTCCGAATGCCGCTCTTGTTCGGAACAGCTCTGACTAGGTAGTTTTCCGAATGTCTGTCGTGCCTGGAACAGCTCTGACGGGCACAACGACAAGCACATGTCCGAAAACTCGCTGAGTGGATACCGTCTGCAAACCTGTCTGGTTTGTGCGGGAATGGCCCGGGGCAAACGAAATGACCAATATATTGAAGTGAGGATTTAAAGCAGCCATGAGCAGGACGTGACGATTTCCCTCGGTGAGCCCAGATCCAGGGCGTTATGTGTCGGCCCTGCAACTATGGAAGCAACCTTGGATGGCGGAAAATGCTATGGACTGTCCCTGCCTTCCTTTGAGGGATGACCGTTGTCTTCGACCGTTCTAACTTGGCCAGCATGGTTGTAGATGGCACCACAAAAGTGAGAGTCTCCCAGGAATGCTACCTGGTCAAAAAAGCAAGCTAAAGTCGATGTGTTGGTCTACGGGTTTTGGCCCAAGGGCGCATAACAGACACATCGCAATCACATCTGAAAAAACACTCCGGATGAACGAAAAGAAGAAGAAGAAGAAGTACAACAATGGCAAGAAAGCTCAAGTTACAGGTTAGCAGAACTATTTCTCCAACATGAACTGAAGTCCATAAGATGCGTTAATAATATAATCTTCCGCATAGAGACAAGTTTAATAAAATGCCTTAGAGCTACTACTCTACAGCACATACAATATTTGCAGACTTATAGACATTGATAGTGAGATAGCTTCATAATGCATATAATAAGTTATACATAGGAATTTGAAACTGTATGCATAGGAAAATCGGCAGCGAGGCAAACAGGCTGCTCAGTAGAAACAATCACTCAGGCCTTCGTTTACAAGAAATGGTTATTTATCATTTTAATAATTCTTGTTTAAACACAATGATATATGTACCTTATCAAAGACATGATTACACATTCATAATGCATTTTCAACGTACCTAGGCTCCAGAGAGTGAAATACTGTGGGATTTTTGCCCTCCCAAACTGGAGGCTACATGTTCGGTCTTTGTTGTTTGACTGACCAGTGCGTACTAACGCTTTGTTCAATTCTAGTGCCAAGGTCTGGGCCACTCCACCAATCACAGGCTTGAACTTAAACCAGGGCCACATACATTATGACTCACACGGTCAAGCCTAGTGCCTCCCCCCTCCCAAGATACTATACTTAATGGGTCAATAATAGGTAACTGTAAGGTCGTTTTAATTATAACACACTCTCCCTCTATACTATAAAAAGGGCGTCAGAAAAGGTTCTGTATTTCCTCCTGATTTTATCACATTGTACAGTGAATATATAATGTAATCTACATAAAATATATCAAGGATTTTGGTTAGTTGACATAATGTAAATAATTTACGTTGTGCTGATGACACCGTCTTTACAGCAACAAATCAGAACGATCTACTGGAAATGATTGATATAGTAGTTATAAAAAGTAACAATAGCCCCTTAGTTTGAGTAATCAAAAGACAGAAGTCATGGTGATGTCAAAGAAACAGATTGTCCCTAAATGTGCAATTACAGTACGTTACAGGACGTTATTTTGGGGCAAGTACACAAATTTAGATATCTAGGCACATGAATAACACCATGTGAAAGATGCATCACAGAGATAAAGAACAGAGTAGGACAAGCACAAATTGCATTATATCAAATGAAGAATGTTTTGTGCAATAAATCACTGTCCTTGAAAGTTAGAAAAAGGTTTCTAGCATATACACAGAACCAGTTTTAACATACGACTGCGAATCGTGGACAATTAGTAAACAGGACGTTTTATGGGAAGCTCAGTCGCAAAGACAACTTATCACTGTAACGTGCGGGATATCGTTCAAAGTACGGCGATTGTGGGGGGTTAAGAATCTGAAAGAGGAGGTTGCTATATTATTGGTGTCTTGTAATTTCTGTCAGCATGCTTCTCTCTTCCAATCTAGCTCGTTGTCCAAACCAACATTGTAGCAGATCAACGGGAACCAGAAACGAAAAATGACGGCACAACGATGTCATTTCATGTCAAATTAAATTTTAATAGTGTTGATCGATCGGATAGGTTATCAACAAATAGTTATATGACTGGACAAGTCAAAATATAATAAATAATTATTTAGAAATATATATAATTTCAACCTCCGAATCCGAGTCTATCCTATGTCTTAATTAAATTGTGTGGGATCCATCGACATATACCTATATTACGTTCCTCTGACTTGCTTTGATCTATGCCTGTGCTGACGCATTGACCTTGTAACGGTGAATCGCTCGGCCAGTTGTAATGCAATCTATTCTTCTCAATTCTTCTGTGCCATACTTTCATCCCCGAACGTTCCTCGCAATCCAGACTGTGCCCATGTTTCCTGATGTTGCTGGAGTATTACATATCATGTCCATAAGATCTTTCAATTGTAATTGTTGTTGTCTCCATGATGTTTACCAACTCCTCTCTGACTGTCGTCACGTAGTTCCCCCGTGACGTCATGTAGCAACTTGTGTATTCATCCGCCACTCAATTAACTCTCTGACAATTTTCCTATTTTGTTTTAAATCATTAACTCTTGCTTCCGATGCTACATGGCAGAGGTCAAGAATGATAATCAAGGGTCAAGAGCAAATGGGTTAGCCCCAAGACAGCGGGAAGGGATAACACGCACAAGTCAAGATTAAATCACCAGCGAGCAAATTAGAACGTGCTAGAGGACAGGTACACAAAGGAAAATCCAAAATGTAATGTTCGTAGGAAGCCATAATTCAGGGATCAAGATCAAGGGTGTAATAGATTCTCATGGGGATAAGGAATCAGCCTAATAAAAAGAGAAGGAAGTGATGGGCCGGGGCAATTGAGTTTTGGGCAAATTAGGGAAACTTAGACCGGGAGTTAGACGTGGGCAAGTGAGGAAAACGTGGCCCAAAGATAGACTCGGTGGAGCTGAGTTGCTTATGGTCGGACACGGGGAAGAATCCGGCGTAACAGGTTAATTTACAAAGGCCTGTAGAAGGCAGTATTGTTTTCGGAAGGAGCACGAAACTAATATGTATATCTGTTTTCTGACTGTTCCTGGGATAGTGCATTTTCATCATGTCTCTACATCTATCTTTGTGTGTGTGTGTCCTTTATGCGTTCGCGAAAGGTCCATCTGATTGAGATGAAATTTTCTACAGATGTTCTTCTCATTCCCGGGCAGCCAACTGGCATAGTTTGTTAGTTTACAAACACTTATTTACGTAATAAATTAACATTAATTAAAATATTGCAAGGGGACATAACTTAAGAAAAGTTATATCAAGGGACATTACTTTTAGTAGCATTGCTATATTATGTAATTTAAATAATTGTTATATTTTTCTCAAAGTTTTATAAAATGTTTATCTACAGTTATCTACAGGCATATGCGTTATAATATAATGATAAAATCTTTAAGGCATCTTCAAAGTTTTCATAAAAATAATGCATCTATTTTAAACACGTGAAAATTTTCGAACCCATTTTTCCCGCAACGGGAACGGGAAAGGGCCGAATATATACTTCTCTGTGAATCACAGTCGTATCTGGTATAAACAAAGTGATAAAACTTTAAGGCATCTTCAAAGTTTTAAAATAAAAAAATAATGGATCTATTTTAGATACGTGAAAATATTCTAACTCTGAACAATATCATCGAAGCTACAATTTTAAGTGTGAAATTTAAAGGAGAAGATGTACTGTTGCCTCGCATCCCAATGATTCCAACAGATATGCCATTCGAATTCAAACGTCTGCAGTTTCCGGACAGACAGACAGACAGACAGACAGACAGACAGACAGACAGACAGACAGACAAGCAGACAGACAGACAGACAGACAGATAGATAGATAGATAGATAGATAGATAGATAGATAGATAGATAGATAGATAGATAAATAGACAGATAGATAGATAGATAGATAGATAGATAGATAGATAGATAGATAGATAGATAGATAGATAGATAGATAGATAGATAGATAGATAGATAGATAGATCACCGGCAGGGACTGGGCGAAGCCGGGTCGGGTCAGCTAGTAATTAATAAATATCTTGCGTATGTGCAAAAAGGTGTTATCAAGTGACTACAAGTTGTTGTTATTCAGTTGTCCACCCTATTTGGTGATATGTGATTTCTACGGCTGATTCACCCTGCACTCCTCACTTAAAGATAGCAAAGAGACAAGCCTAGACACAGCCACGTCTAGCTGTTGCAAAGGATTGTGACAATCACAAACATCAGAAAGAGGCACGTTATGAGAAGACAAAAACTGGAACATGTTGTGACAATCGGAAAGATTTACTGAAAGAGAGATAGAGGAAGATAGCGTGAGAAGATTCTTGGGTACTTTTGATTAATTCCCCCAAACAAACGTCATCAGCTATATTTAGGGTCACCAGCTATTGCAACATACGCCTGTGAGACATGGACACTTACTAAACAAGCTGAACAGCGCATACATGCCTTTGAATATAAATGTTATAGACGAGTTCTAAGAATATCTTGGGTAAAGAAAAGAACAAATGCATCCATACTTCAAGAGTTGAATATTGAGGAGGGATGGCTATTAAAGACGATAAAACAAAGAAAATTGAAGTATTTTGGTCACTTGAAACGTCACGACAGTTTGGAGAGAACAATAATGGAAGGGTATATGCCTGGGAAGAGAGGAAGAGGAAGGCCAAAGAGAAGATGGGTGCAGGATGTGGCGGATGATCTCCAGATGGGTGTATCAGACGCGGGACATCTTGCTTGTGATCGAGAAGTTTTCCGGAAGGTTGTTATGGAAGCGAGGTTCTGCAAGGGACATGCTACTGAATGAATGAATGAATGAGCTATATTTAGCACTGACGGTGATCTCCTGTGTTCGGGTACAGTGCGTGTCAGTGCGTTTCAATTTCCCCACGGTGTTTTTTTTTTTTTTTTTGGGGGGGGGGGGGGGGGGGGGCTTTGGAAACCGTCCCACCCCTCTTTCTCTCTCTCTCTCTCTCTCTCTCTCTCTCTCTCTCTCTCTCTCCTCTCTCTCTCTCTCTCTCTCTCTCTCTGTGTGTGTGTGTGTGTGTGTGTTTGTGTGTGTGTGTGTTATCTCATCATGAGTTTTCTGGAACTGGCATAAGCTGTCCACGACCAGCAGAGTAGCGTTGCTTTTCTGCAGCATCATAGCATCTTACTTTCTGCTAGACGCTGTTCTCATAATCATGTCATGGTGATATCGCTGACTGGGCGTCAGGACAGATGGCGATATGCCGACATTCACCATGTCGGCAGGACATCCCTCTGAGACAAGGCACATGGCTGCACGGCTCGCGTCTCCCGTACAGACAGATTATTCTGTTCGTATACTGCTGGTCTCAAGAGTTGACAAGCATTTCATTTTGCCAGTTACAGTTGGGGATGTCGCCGAGAGCAACTGTTGACTGGAGTAATTACCTACGAGAGGTTTGTGCCAACAAACCTGTTAGTCAATCCGGTAGTAATCGTAGTACCAAATACCACTGTCGAGATAGATGAGAGCCTATTTACAAGGCGCAAACATCATGTGGGAGGAGTGTTGTCACAACAGTGGGTATTTGGTGGCATCTGTCGTGAAACAGCAAACAGTTCAAGACAGAACAGCAGCAACGCTTCTGCCGCTGATCAGGACACACATTCGGCCTGGCACAACTGTAGTCTCCGACCTCTGGCGTGCGTAGGACAGAACTGGAAGTATTCCCAAATTGACGCACCTCACAGTCAACCACTCCCACAACTTTGTGGACCCTACCACCGGTGCACATACTCAATGCATCGAGCGCATGTGGAGAACTACCAAGGAGAGAAACAAGAGGCAGAATGGAACACACAGGCATCTACTAGAGTCCTACATGTGCGAATTCATGTGGCGTCGACGGACTACATGCGCTGGTCTGGATGAAGAATGACTTGCGCGATGACTTGGATTAAAGTGAGGAAGAGTTGCACAATTCGTCGACCTCACTCTCTCGCCTGAGTCCATCTGAGTCCAGTGGCAAGACAAGTCGAGACGACTGGAGACGAATACAGGTGCAGTGGATGACCAGGGCGCTCTACGTACCTTGCCGTGCTCATTACTTTCCACAACGCTTTGCAGGTAAACGCCGTCTTGCCCGTTGAATCAGGAATGATTTCTTCCGCGCAGTCTGCCGAATCCTGTCTTCACATGCTGGGTAGGCATACCCTAGTTTACCTCTTGGTTTGACACCAAATCGGATACCCATGCCTGGTTTAGCCAGCCTCTCACAGCTGTTGCCCGGGGGGTGGCCGCTGTCGCATGCTGACAGCTACTAGGAGCCACAGGCACGAGCTGGGTGTCAGGCTTGGACCTGTGGGGGATGGGTCCTGAAAAGGACATGAGAGTCATCCTTACCAAAGGTGCTACCAATGCCTGACACCCCGTACCCCCGCTGGTCTAGATGTGTTTAACACCATTCTTGCTGACATTGTTCGATTCTGGCCACCGCAAGAATAGCGCACCGCATAGAACATTGCACACCGATAAAATTGCGCACCGAACTACGGCGCAACACAGGGACCCCTGGATGTCACGTCATACCCTGGGATTCCGTTTGTTTGGGGTGAATTAAGGCAAAAGTACCGATTCTTGACCTGGAAGAGAATCAGCACACGAATTGCTCCGTGACGACAGAGATAATAATTTGTGGAGAGGCATGATCGCCCACGCAAGCCGGCAAGACACTTGATAACTCTATAGTCTTCCACCCGCACTGACAATTGTCAACCCTTTCTGCACCATGGCAGTTACTAATACACTTATCACAACCATAAGGAATATACATTTGCAATGTGTAATATTAAACTGTATGAAATAGAGAAACCACCCTAATTTGGGGACTGCATTAGGCAAGATAAGCAACAACAAAAACTCCGACTTCTGAGGTACTGGTAATTTAGTCCCCCAAGTCAAGGGGCGTGGTAGTAACTGTGAGTGCATAGAAAGGACTCTCCTTTATTATCAAGAAAACAGAAGCAATGGTTATATCAATGAAAAAGGTGTCATGAAAATGTCAGATACCAATAGAAAGGGAAATGCTTAATCAAGTGCATACATTTAAATATCTAGGGACAGTTATAATATTAGATGGAAGATGCACAACAAAGATTAAGAATGAGGCAGGCGAAAGCTGCATTTCAGAACGTGACAAGTATGTTATTCAGTAAGTCAATATAAATGAATGTAAGAAGAAGAGTGCTGAAGTGCTATATTGATTTTTGTTGTTGTTGTTGTTGTTGTTGTTGTTGTTGTTGTTGTTGTTGTTGTTGTTGTTGTTGTATGGCAATGAATCTTGGAATGCAAATGGACACATTTGGAAGAACTTGGAGGCAACAGAGAGGTGATTCCTGAAATAAGTGAGGCAAATTCCTGGGATTGCCAGAGTAACTAACAACGATTGTTTGACAACTAACAAATGTTGTCTGTTATATACGACAATAAGAAAGAGACACACAGCTTTCTTTGGTCATGTGATGAGAAGAGGGGCATTGGAGAACATCGTTACGACTGGAAAGATTAATAGGAAAAGCGACAGATGCATATCAAGAGAAATGAGGTTGGATGGATTGAGACGGTAGCATAGAAGAATATCATCAACAGAACTGACACAGAACACGAAAGACTGAGATCTGTGGAGAGATTTGAATGCCAACGCCAGATGTCAGGGCACATGATGATGATGGTTAATGGTTCTTGCTGTTGTTTCTGTGTGTATATTTTGGTGTGCGATCACATACTTGAAGTATCTGGGCTCGATAATCAAGAATAGTGATGATGATTGTTCACATGGCTGCTTGAACACAATGCAGTATGGTATGTGATCATCATGTCATTTGTACAATATCGTAGGCTGACTTTACAAAACACAGCAGAGTTCATTCCCCGTCTTGTAGGCCAGCATGGCCGAATTGATAAGAGCACTCGTTCTTAAACATAGGTTGTAATGTTGCCGAGGTAGCGGGTTCAACTCCTACATCTGATAGTTGGACTCAAATTGTTACTTCTCGTCCTTGACTTGGGGACATAAATTACAAGTGCCTCAGAAGTCAAAGTGGGTACGCCTAATGCCTAATGGCGAGGGACACTTGCAATAGGGAAAGCTAATCCACACGCAAAAATCAGTCCAGTGCTCTGGAAGTAGTAGCATCTGTATAGACAACACTTGAATTCAACACGAGCGTACAATGTCCAAAAGGTTATGCAGATATTGTGCATTTTCCCGCCATGAATACTGTGTCGTATAACCACGACAGTAACCAGTAACTACGTAGAACCAAATAGAGAGAATATACGCACAACTATGCGCTGTCGTCGACATGTTTCCAAATATACACGCTTGCACAAGGTCACGGCGGTAACTAGTAACGACATCTCCGCCGCCTGCATGGCCCAGGGGAAATCACTCATCAAATGAAGGTCTCAATGACCATCCCAAGAGGAATAACTGCAGATTACAAAATGCAAACCAAGACCAGGTCTAGACATGTAGTCTGTGGTCATTACAAGCATTACTGCAGGGGCGTGGTGGATAGGTTCCCTTGCCCACCTCCGCCTCTTGGTAAGAAGTTATCGGGTCTCTGGTAGTTCTGGAAATGGTGGAAAATGTTGACTATCTTAGGTCATTATTTATCAACAATGATAGCACTTAAAAGACGAATATCTGTTGCTCTTCAAAAACTAAAACAACTGAATAAATTGTGGCGTGGGTCATATAGACCTACAAATATTAGATTTCTAAGAGTATGCATCTTTCCCATTGCAACATATGCCTTTGAGACCTGGATACTTACTAAACAAGCTGAGCAGCGCATAAATGCCTGTGAATATAAATGTTATAGAAGAGTTCAAAGAATATCTTGGAAACAGAAAAGAACAAATGCACCCATACGACAAGATCTGAATATTGAAGAAGGTTGGCTACTGAAGACCCTAAAACAATTGACATATTTTGGTCACTTGAAACGTCATGAAAGTTTGGAGAGAACAATAATGGAGGGGTATATGGCTGGGAAGAGAGGAAGAGGAAGGTCAAAGAGAAGATAGGTGCAGGATGTGACAGAAGGTCGCCGGATGAGTGTATCGGACGCTGGACATCTTGCTTATGACCTAGAAGTTTTCCGGAAGGTTGTTATAGGAGCGAGGTTCTGCAAAGGACATGCTACTGAATGAATGAATGAATGAATTAATTAATTAATTAATGGCAGTTCTGGAGCTGGGGTAGTGTAATGGATAGATGTTCATCTGCCGGACAGTTTGTCATTGGTTTGAATCAACTTAGACGCGAATGTTTACAATAGACCTGGTCTCTCGGTTTGAGCCAAACTAAAATGGAGACGAATACATGTCAGGGGAAACAAAAGGGAAAAGGGCTGACACTGACCACATCAACATCGTGTGCCCTTTGGTCCATCACAATGTAGGACTAGCAGCATATTCCACAGACAGGCCATGTCCTGGGGGGTCAATAGGACATCAGCGGGATGTTGATAACATCACTCGTGGAATGCCGATTGATCTATGAAAACAAGGGATCAACCCATGGGATCTAATCACGGAATCAAAACACGGGATCAAAACATGGGATCAAACAACGAGACAACTATATAGAATCAAAACACGAGATAAAAACATGGGATTATACCGTGGGATCAAAACACGGGATCAGACATGGGACCAAAACATGGGATCAAAACATGGATCAAAACACGTGATCAAAATATGATATTAAAACATGGGATTAAAACAAGGGATTAAAACATGGGATCAAACATGGGATCAAAACATGGCATCAAACACGGGATCAAAACCTGGGAGCAAGACACGGGATCAAAATATGGGATTAAAACATGGGATTAAAACATGGAATCAAAACACAGGATTTGTATCATATATCCAATTCAGGACGTGTAATGTGTAGTAAACAGGCCACCAGCGTGATATTTCCCACATCACCCATCAAATGCCGATTGCCCCTCTGCTGTGTGTCCACCGTGACGAGGTAGAGGGGCTTGTGCGTCCCAATGACCCCAAGAGCTATGCCGACGGTAGCACAGCTACTGGTAGGGCCACCCATGTCGGACAGGTCAAGGGAGAGGGACCAGACGAAGAGACACACAAACCTGCTGCCTTGTAGGTAGACTGGGGACAGTCAAAGGCTAGGGAAAGCACCCCAAATACATGCTTGTCGAAATCGGATGCACTGAGCCACAGGCTTGACAAAGCAGTGCAACGTGAAACCTGCTGCCTTGTAGGTAGACTGGGGACAGTCAAAGGCTAGGGAAAGCATCCCGAATAAATGCTTGTCGAAATCGGATGTACTGAGCCACAGGCTTGACAAAGCAGTGCAACGTAACTTAATTCATGATGTCACAAATCAAAATTAATCGATATGGTGCTAATCCCGTGAAGTCCCATCAGGCGGTGATAGTGCCGGGCCCCCTGCCTCGAGGGGGTCCACCCATGACTACTGGTGGTCACCTTCCCCTGTGCTGTGGAGTCAAGGCACAGAGGAGTAGGTTAAGAGCTATTGACCAAATACCCCGGACACTCAACATACTACAGTGGAATGCCGAAGGAGTTTACAAGAAGAAAGACTCCCTAACACAGCGTCTTCATAAAGATAGAATAGATGTGGCATGCATTCAAGAGACACACCTCAACGCCAATCACAAATTCTCAGTCAGAGGATATCAGGCCACACGTTTCGACCGCGAAGGACACAAAGGAGGAGTTCTAATACTTACACGAAATACAATACCTTGCAGCGAAGTATCTGTGATCTCTAACAACCAAACGGAAATTATAGGTGTTGATATAATGATAAAGGACGTGAAAATAAGAATCTACAATCTATATAGCCCAGCAGATAAGGATCTTACACTCTCAAACATGAAAATAACTGACACAAACTGCATTATTGTCGGAGACTTTAATAGCCGTTCAGAAAGATGGGGATACCCAGATACTGACAAAAGAGGAGATGAATTGGAGGACTGGGAAATAGACTCAAATCTCCATCTACTCAACAAAGCGGATGACACACCGAGCTTCTACTCCAGAAGATGGCTTACCACTTCTACTCCAGACTTAGCTTTCTGCACAGGAGACATCCTCCACAAATTGATCGCCATGTGCTGGACCAATTAGCAGGTAGTGACCACAGACCAATCAAGCTTGAAATGAATATGGAGTATGTTCCACAGGAGCAAAAGCCCTTGCCCCGCTGGAATTACAAACGAGCAGATTGGGACAGATTTGCCATACTAACAGACAAATATTGTGAAAACATAAATACACGATATGGCAACATAAAGCAAATGGTGGAAAGTCTAAACAGAGCAATAATACAGGCAGCCACTGAGTCCATTCCAAGAGGAGCGAGGAAAAATTACAAACCATACTGGACTGAAGAACTACAAAGTTTGGAGGACAAAGTTGAAGATGCCAGGAAGACAGCAGAGAGAGAACAAACAATTGAAGCAAACATCTCTCTCAAAGCCATCTCAGCAAAATATAAAAGAACAGTAAATCAAACAACAAGAGATTGTTGGAGGGAAAAAACAGAAACCTGAATTTTGACAGGGATGGAAACAAACTATGGAAACTAGTGAAAGCCATGAACAATGAAGGACCTAGAAACAAACAAATAACAATTAAACAAGGAAATGCCTTGCTTACAGGCAAAAAGGCTGCAAATGCACTAATGGAACACTATGCAAATGCAAACCACATTGATATTACAACCGAACAGAAGAAAGCAATCAAAGACAAACAGATACATCATAGAAATAAAGAGACAGCAGCAGAATATATGATGGCAAATCTAACAATGGAAGAAATGGAACAGGCAATGAATACCCTAAAAAAGAAGAAATCACCAGGAAAGGATGGAATCACAAATGAAATGCTAATAGGACTAGGCACCAAGGCAAAGAAGAAACTACTAGCAGTCCTAAATAACAGCTGGAAGAGAGGAATAGTCCCACAGGCATGGAAGGAAGCTATACTAATACCAGTCCCAAAGAAAGGAAAAGACCTGGAAGAACCAAATGGCTATCGACCTATCAGTCTACTTAGCTGTGTAGGAAAATTAATGGAACGCATTATCAATGGCAGGCTAACATGGCATCTGGAAGAAAACAAACTCTTAACACCACACCAAGCAGGATTCAGAAAATACAGATCCACTGAAGATCAAATAACCTATATAGCTCAGGAAATAGAGGATGCCTTCCAAGAGAAAAAGCACACACTAGCAGTCTGGATAGATTTAGAAAAAGCATTTGATAAAGTATGGAAGGAAGG
>JACEFZ010015758.1:30000-108297 GCA_014155875.1 Cepaea nemoralis | reverse complement strand
TAAATTTTTGCGACGGCAATTCATTCCGGGAACTCAGCACGGCATCACGACAACAGTTAAATAATAGAATAAGTATTCAACTAACCTGTGATTGAAGAATCACCAACTTGACTGCAGATGTCCGCACTGGCCGCGAATATTGACGATCAAAATTACATCAGCCTGTTGGCTGCGATCTGCCTACGCTGAGGTTTGGTGGGCGACTGCTCACGACAAAGTCATTGTGCTTTCCACTCGCCTACCCGGGCCGCGTGACTTTCATGATTCACGGAGAAACCCAGAGTCACGATATGTTCTCTCAACCCCGTGCTACATGACGCACCCGTGAACTTAGAGCTCTTTCCCACGTACGCACTTGCGGGAACATTCTAGATTCTCCTATAAATAACTAGAATAGCTCCGCCCCGCACTATTTTTCTAGGGAAATCCCCTATTAATTGACATTAAATTCAAGGGAGATCAACGCCTCGCACTCCCTTCAAAGGGCTATTATGCAGAGATCTGCCGTTCTGTAGCCGTTTCGTCACAATCGTATAGCTATTGGTCAACATTATACAGTTAAAATATCAACACAAGGCCAAGAGACAGTATCACAGGCGAATGACTGAACTCAGAGGCAGAGAGAAAACTTCACAAGAAATAAAATGCCTTGTTAAGGAAATGGAAAACAAGAGATAATGAATGGAAAGTGCATGAAGATCAACCAGTAACGGTGATAGATAATCAAAGTATTATAAACTCCGACAGACACAGACAGTGATGAAGGAGTCTAAATCATACAGATATATCATCAGTAGGATAAAACTGCGGTTATAAACTTAAAAAACAACACAACCTTTACAAAGAAGAAGTAATCACCCTAGACAAATGAAATATTATGAATAAACCGCAAACTAACATGTGCTTATGCAACAACCCCATTTGTGATTAGGCAAAGTAAATTACGTCAAACGGTAAACCCAAATGACAATTGAAAACTACAGCGGTATAGATTTCATGTATATATTTTTCATATTCCACTATACCAAATATAAATAATAATACAGATAGTGAAGGTACCTGTTAACCACGCATGTTCCCTCATTCGGGCGTAATGGCCTTGATAGGTTTGGGGATGCTTGTCTATAGGGCAAATGAGGGACTACTATGGGGAGGCCACTGGACCTTATGAAGATCATAGTATGTTAGCCCAGCGCCCCCCCCCCCATAGGCTGGGCTACACGTCGTCTGTGGGGGAAGCAGATTGATAGGGCTTGTCTGACTATAATAATAATTTTTTTTTTGTGCAGTGGTTAATGGAAAGCCATACTATCATGTTATCAAACAAAATAGGTGGTGGAAATACATCAATATATGATATAGTTATGAAATGCCTACCAATATCGCTACATGTCATAAGAGTGAAAAACCGAAGACTTTGAAAATGGCTACACCATTTTCAAAAAACAGGGGGTGGTGGCATAATGCCATAGACCGATATAAGGTAGACAGCGGTAAAGTAATAAAGTAAGAACATGTGTACCATAGAATAGGAATTGTCATAGTGAGAACAGTTCACACGAACGCACACGACTAGGTCGAGGGAAGTCGGTGAGCAACGGATGATGATGATGATGATGATGAACAAAGGGAAGTCATTCAGAGAAGTTGCGTATCACGTGACATTAGTTGTGTGGTACACGGGAAAGAGACGGCTGGACAAAGTCAGTCTAGCCAGGGTCCCAGTAGAGAGAGGACGTGAAACGTGCCATAAGGGAACAACGCATCAGCCTGAGGCGAAAGTGTTAGACACAAGCCGGACGGTCAATTGAGTGGCTATTGCAGTTCAGTGACGGCTCGCCGAGTTGACGGCGACTGAGATGCACCATGCCGATGTCAAGGGCAAGTGACTGTAAGTTGCTGATAGAGTAGCCATTGTGTTATCGCGGTGTTTCGGACCGATGTACAGTAATTAGATGTGTTAGTTACGATCGCACTATTGATGTTACGTGCTGCGATCCTTGTGCATAATAAACACTTAAGAATGGCAAGGACAGGGAGTTGTTCACTGTTTTCAGGCGATGAATGTTCCTGTTTATTTCTGTCACTGCGGCTGAACCAACAAGCCAGCAATCAGCTTCATGGCAATCTATCTATCACCTATCATGTATTTTTATATCAATGTGCTCGTTGTGATTCTAAGGATGTGGTGAAATAGTTTTTAGATTAATACAAGTGTTTATTATCGCAAAAATGTGGGTTATATCTAATATTAATTTCGAGTGATAGTTGAACACTATTAAATTTTAACCAATCAAGTGCACGAGGCGTGTCAGATACAACCACGGGACCTCAAATTGCCCGCGGCGTGGCTAGATAACAATGCGATTGCTGCGTTCTTCAAGTTTAGTTAGTCGTAATATTATGCAATAATGTCAGGGGAAGGAGAGTGCTCCGTATTGGAAGTGAATGGTGAAAGGACTCGCTCAGGTTTACGATCGGCTGTCAATAAAACTTACACACTAAACAAAGAGAGGGCCGTGAAGAATAAGCTATCCAAGTGCATAAATCCCAACGGCCTAGTCGTCAAACACACCAACTCAGGACAGTGTGTTACTATTTCCTTCAACAACACACTCTATTATGAGGCATTCCGAACTTGCCTACTCAACTACTACAGGCTTGAACTAATTGAACACAGGCAAGATAAGCACGGGGCCCACGTTGAGGATCTGATTACGACGCCAGTGATTACGATACATTTGTACCGCAGTAAAAATAAACTCATGACACAGGGCAGTAATGAAAATATTAATTCCTGGCTAAAAGTAGATTTTGTTGAACTTGAAAACTCGACACAGACATTTACCGAATCTACTCATACGATGAGTGTACATGACAACATCAACACGAGGCCTGCCAACCCACCAGCGCTTTTGGCTATTGAATACCCAATGGAGCGTATCCAAAACAACATAGAACCCAATGTTGACATTGTTGAAGAAGTACCTGCCTCAGATAACAATAGCATCTTAAATATCAATGGACATTCGTGCGACTGTAAACAGCGCATTGAGGAACTAGAACAATCACTAAAGGCGCTCATTGTCACTGTTTCAACAAACATTGAAGCAAACAACAAGATAAGCAGTGATTACAATGCTCTCAAGACAGAAGTCGCACTCCTGCGAGACGAAAATTTGCTGCTGAGAAATACAGTTCAAATCTTACAGAATGCGTCCTCTACAAACCAAACCAAAGAATCATGTAATTCTCAAGAAACCGCTTCATCCTTGGGAAATCTTGGGGAAGCTCAATCCCACCCAGAACAGAAAATCACTATGAAAACAACTCAACGCGCAGAGGAAGATAAAAAACCACAAACACCTCAATGTGCAGACGAAGATAAACAACAACAAGCAGTCTACCCCATTGACGTCAAAATAAGCAATAGGTTTGAAGTACTTCAAGAAAAGTCACCAGAAAACTTACAGTGCTTTAACATGCTGCAAACGGACAAGACAAGCCAACAAGATACATCGGGAGAACCACATGGAGACATAAAGACTGCTGAAAATCGGAAATGGATGAAACAACGGTCGAGACGTGCTGACAACCAACATGTACAGACAGCACGACCTGACTGTACACATATTATACTAGGCGATTCCTTAATGAAAGGTTTATACAGCGACAGGATGGCCACATCAGACAAAGACATTGTTTCAATAATCCCACTGCCTGGGGCTGGTGTAGACCGGCTAACAGACAAGATTAGCAGGTTGGCTGTTAATCATAGCTACTCCTGAAACTCAAGCCAGACGACATACTCCCGTCACATCAAGTACCAATAGGACAGAAGTGTGCAGACCACTCATAACCACTGCACCTGAAATCCAAGCCAGACGGGACACTACCACAACACCAAGTCCGTTAAATACGTCGTCTTTCACACAGGAGGGTAATAATTACGAAGATATGATTCCTATTCTCCCCAGAAAGGATCCGACTCTCAGCAACAACGACGTGCCAGCACAACCTCCTGTTAGCCACCAACCAGAGGCTCTAGTTGGTAGTCATTACATACCCATGAGACATCATCAGTACCCATTTAATTGTAACCCAGAATGGTTGCACCTCACATGGTATAGCCCAGCTACACTTCGTCAAGCACTTATAATGTTGCTATACCAACAACCAACACAACCTGGTATTTACTAGCAACTTAGGACAAAGCTAAACCGGATCTCGGTACAAGAAAGAGCCTCTCCTTAAACGTTTATCTGCATATTTGGTTATAACTTGATCTAGTAACGTATTAGGTTATAAGTTATTACAAACATTGACTGGTTTTGACTTTATATTAATTGATAGTACTTAGCTGTATAACTTTTATAATAATTCTAATTGTGTTTTCACGGTGAGTGAGGTGGTCTTCACTGCTCTTCCTTACGGATCTGTGTACGTATTTTTATATATTTACAGAGATATTACTTTTTCTCTGTACTTTATAGTGTGTTTTGAAATAAGGGACGTAAGTTGTATTCACTTTGTGTGTGTGTGTTTTGCTTTTAAACTTGTGATTACGCATTGTTGAAATGTCTAATAAGTACGAACACTGGCTCAGGAATAATGGGCTCAGAATCGGGCATGTAAACATATGCCATCTATTAGGGAAGCTGCCCGAACTATCACTTACACTTAATCAAAATTTTCACATGTTTGGCGTTAGCGAAAGTCGATTAAATGGCAACATCTCAGATGATGACATCGCTGTCAGAGGTTGTAAAACCATTAGAAGAGATCCCTATCAGAAACAAGAGACGGGTATTGCAGTTTATATTTCCAACTCGCTTAACGCCCACCGCAGGCTAGACTTTGAAACCTGTGAGATTGAGTGTGTATGGATAGAGGTTAAACTTCAAAATTGCATACCGCTAGTAGTTGGCTATCTTTATCGAAACCCCAGTGCAGGAAATATCTGGTATGAAAAATTCACCACTATGATGGATGTAGTCTTTAGTAATGCTAGGGAAATAATATTGCTAGGTGACTTCAACATAGACGCTAACAAATCAAACAAAACATGGGAAAACATAATAGAGTCATATAATTTCCAACAGTTAGTCAAACAAGCCACTAGAATCACTAAATCATCTGCAACACTTATAGATCATATTTATACTACGTGTGCTGATAACATCACAGAATGTAGTGTGCCTATCAATGCAATGAGCTATCACTATCCAGTATGTTGCACGTGGTCGAAAAGGGGCACCAAACCTCCCAAACACAAACATATAAGCATAAAATATAGAAATTACAAAAATTTCAATCGAGACGTCTTCTTACAAGATTTGGTCAACTCATCTCTAGATTATGTTTACCAGCTTCCTGACCCAGACGATGCTCTGGACCACTGGCTAAAGACCTTTCTATGTATATTTGATAAACATGTTCCATTTAAGGAAGTTCGTGTTAAACATCACACAAAGCCCCCGTGGATCACACAGGAGGTAGTTGAACTTATGAGAGATCGCGACAGGGCTCACAAAAATAGAGATCTAACTATGTACCGTAGTCTGAGAAACAAAGTTCAATATGTTATTCGGAAGGAAAAGAAAAACTATTTAAAGAACATAGTAATAGATAAAACCAACACTAAAGATATATGGAAAGCAATTAATACCTTGACAAACAAACACAAATCATCACAATCATTACCATCAAATCAGGTTACATGTGATCAATTCAGTAGATACTTTCAGTCCGACATAAACCAACTGAAGGGTGCAATACCAGATGCGCCTCATGACATATCTTTATTATCATCATTCTGTGAGAACAAATGCTATGGACACATTTCCTCCAACATACCGCTAATGACGACAACTGAAGTATTTACTCATCTCCGTAATCTAAAAAACAATAACTCATCAGGACTAGATGGAATTAGTAGTCGGATCCTTCGCCATGCTGCACCGGCGATCTGCGAGTCACTAACTTTTATATATAATCAATGTCTAACCAGAGGTCACTTCCCATCAGCCTTTAAAATCGCTAAAGTGTATCCTCATTTAAAAGCTGGTCCTCTAGACGATCGTCTCATGAGTAATTATAGACCAATTTCCATATTATCCTCATTATCCAAACCGCTAGAAAAGCACATCCACAAAACAACACTAGATCACTTAGTTCGCCATAAACTGATAGTTGACAGTCAGTCAGGATTTCGGCCAAAATATTCTTTCCATACGGCACTAACAAACATGATAGAAAACTGGCATCAAAATATTAACAACAATACTCTATGTGGAGCGGTGTTTATAGACTTTAGGAAAGCATTCGATATGATAGATCATACTATTCTAATTAAAAAACTAGAAACAATGAAAGTAAGTTTTAATATAGTGACATTAATAAAATCATTCTTATTAGACAGAAAGCAAGTAGTATCACACAATAAAGTTTTATCTCAAGCCATTACCATTAATATTGGAGTACCTCAGGGGTCTATTCTTGGCCCTCTATTATTTGCCATTTATATAAATGATCTTCCATTAAATCTGTCGTCGTCCTGCGATCTATTTGCTGATGACTGCACAGTATATACAAACGCTGTTGATCGTAATGTGCTAGAATTATCCTTGCAACAGGAAATAAATAGTGTAGTTAACTGGAGTCATGCAAACCGCATGCAAATTAACATTACTAAAACAAAGTCTATGTTAATAGGAACCAGGCAAAGACTTCACACTCTAAACTCGCAGAGAACTCTTCAGCTGCACATTGGCAGCACGCCTGTAGAAAGTGTCACCGAGCACAAGACACTGGGTGTTATCATAGATTAAAATCTAACTTTTAACTCACATGTTCATGCTCTAGTTAAACAAATAGCCAAAAAAGTATACCAACTTGCCAAAATTAAAAATTTCCTTGACGAAAACACAAGAAAGATATTCTATACTTCTCATATACAAACACATATTGATTACTGCTCCACAGTCTGGGATGGATGCTCCAAATCAATAACAAAACGCCTATATTCACTCCAGAAAAGGGCAGTGCGTTTAATTAATGGTGAAAAGCTTACCGACAATTCTAACCTATATAAACGTCTCCGGTTACTGCCACTCCACAAGCGCCTGCTTTTTAATAAGACCAAACTAATTCACAAAATCCTATTTCAAAATGCTCCACGCTACCTTTGGCCATTGTTTAAATATAACGCTAGACATAGCGAACGACTAAATATACTTCATGTCCCTAAACCTAGGATAGACTTATATAAAACAAGCTTAGCATACTCTGCCGCTCAGTTGTGGAACAATCTTCCACAAGAAATCAAAGACACCACCAATCATGATACATACATTCGCAACCTGTTTGAACACTACCTTAGTACAGACTACATGCCCCCATAACAAATAACACAAAAAAGACAATAATGGTAACTTATCTCAAACGACAACTAGCCAAAAAACATTCCCTTATGTATGGCACGTTACACCCTCCTTAGATATTTATAATGCCCATGTTAAACACTGCCTCAGTGAGTCATTTGTTATTGATTATTTTTCATGCGTTTTAATGTTCTTTTGTTGTCAAAAGTTGCTTCATAAGTGATGTTGAATGAAAGAATGTATGAGAGGAAATAGAGAAGAAGGGCAGAATGTCAGACGGGCCTGCGTGCCCAATTCTTAACCCTTTGAAAATAAAGACTTATTATTATTATTATTATTATCTATCTATCTATCTATCTATCTATCTATCTATCTATCTATCTATCTATCTATCTATCTATCTATCTATCTATCTATCTATCTATCTATCTATCTATCTAGCTAGCTATCTATCTATCTATCTATCTATCTATCTATCTATCTATCTATCTATCTATCTATCTATCTATCTGTCTGTCTGTCTGTTTGTCTGTTTAAATACCTACCTACCTATCTAAATGTCTGTCTGTCTGTCTGTCTGTCTGTCTGTCTGTCTGTCTGTCTGTCTGTCTGTCTGTCTGTCTGTCTGTCTGTCGGCCGTGTCGTCGTCTGTTTGAATGTCCTCTCTATGTTGGAATTTGATTTAAAACTCGCACAATCGTCCAGGTCCATGTGATGTCGACCACCTGAACCAGAAAGTGACCAATGCCCTATAAAATATGTGGCTAACACTATATACCCATTACATACACTAGGTCTCCTCTGCCTCTCTTCCCCTCTAACATTCCGGTTGTGACTACATGCTCCAGTCTTTCCCTTTCTCCTAACATGGCCACATAATGTGGACTGATGTCTTCTGATACGAGTAACCAGTTCTCTTTGTGAGGTAACCTCTCCCATGATATCTTCATTGTTCTTTCTGTTCGTACACGGTGTTGTCATCTGTATTCCATCAAGCCACATCTTCGCAGCTTCCACATAATCCCGCACTTGCCTGCTAATTGTTCGTGATTTGCTTCCATACATCGTTATCGGCTCTCTGACTGTCAGAGAAATACACCTGCCATCTCCTGCCTATAGTACCCTGCGGTGTAGGACAGGGAGTCTTGGGTCTGAGGAATTACGGCCGCCGCATTCTTCCGTCGGATGATAAGGACAGTAAGGACTGATAAATATTGCAATCTCTAAAAAGAAAACAAAATTCTAACATAATTTTCATACAAAAGGATTTGAACACAGGACTACTGAACCGGTAGGCAAGTGTCTGTAGGGACAGTGAAACTGGTGCTAGCTTTACGACCATCACTGCAAGCTAAAGTAATAACGGTGATAAATAGAAACTTCTTTGCTTGATATCTTTAGATTTGACTTACTCATATCTGCAAGCTGTTGTACACATTAAAGAGAATTATATGAAATGCTACCTCTCGTTTCAATAAATATTACCACCCGCTGAACAGTAATTGTTGTCATGTACCAACTATAATGTCATCTTGAATATTTAACCCAAAAAATGGCTTAAAAGTTCAAGTTATCAGTAATCATGTTTATGATCACGGTTAAATGTGCTAATATTGAATAATTATTGTATCCGGTGAAGGTCGTCAACACAAGATTCTACCAAGGCCATCAGTATTGCTAATGGAGACAGTGACCTTAAAGTCCCTGGTCGCACTGATGCTTCATCACGTCATGTGGATGATTCAGAACATCGTTGTGCGTCTCATAAGTCATTAGCCTGACCAAGAAGGAGTAAGCAGAGAAAATTGAAATTTCGCACATGTATAGATCATTCAATAATATGTAACGGACATATGAATTATGAATTTCCCTTCTCAACTGGTTTTCTCGATATGGTACACGACACAACACACCCTATTGACCAGATCTGCACATCCATCGGTATGTCAGAACAATGGAGAAATCAGACGCCAGGACTGTGATAAAATTGTTGATGTTACAGGGAAAAACACCTTCAGAAATACACAGGGAGATAGAGCCAGTGTTTGAGGAAGTCTGTCCTTCGTATGCTTCTGTAAATAAATGGTGTTTGCAGTTTAAGTGTGACCGTTTCTAAGTTGCTGATCTGCCAAGATCAAGACGAACGTCCTCAGCGTGTAATGATGCAAATGCTGCAAAAGGGAAGAAAATCATATACCAGGATAGGAAAATGACAATTGTGGAAATTTCAGGTTCAGCAAAACTGAGTAAGACTACAGTTTTTACAATTTTACACAACAGACTGACCATGAGAAAAGTGTGTGCCCGCTGGGTCCTGCGGCTGCTGACATGTGAACAGAAACAAACACGGGTGCTGTGGCCAGTTGCTCAACATGTGGTGGTCGGAAAACAAGTTGACGACCATGGTGACGGTAGATGAGACTTGGATTCACCATTTTGACCCAGAATCCAAAATTCCCAGCATGCAGTGGAAAACCAAGGGCTCGAAAACACATGTCAAACAGAGAGCAAAAACATTTGCAAGAAAAGTGATGCTGACTGTTTTTGGGGACGTCAAAGGTGTCATATTGAAAGATTACATGCTTCATGGCAACACGGTTAATGGGCAGTACTATGCAGATCTCTTTATCAAACTAAGAAAGGCTGTGACCAGAAAACGAGGGATAGTCGTACGCAAATTCTGCCTTTGCTTAAAGACAACACGCTCTCCCATAAAGCACGGCTTGTGCTACGAACTGCCAACGATATGAATATTGAAAGTCTTCTACATCCATCATATTCTCCAGATTTTGCTCCATCAGACATTTTTCTTTCCACAAATCTTAAAAAAAAAAAAAGAACAGCTGAAAGGAAATCGTTTTGACAGTGACGAAGATGCCATACTGGCTTCTGATAACTGGTTTAGTTCGAAAACTAGGTTATTTTATTCTGAAGGTCTTTTCAAGGTCACACAGAAATGGCAGAAATGCATAAATTCAGGTGTTGGCTACATTAAGAAGGAATAAGCACTGTGCCAAATTTCAATTTTCTTCTCCGACTCTTTCATGGTCAAGCTAAAGACTTACGAGAATCCCCTTGTTTTATGTTCTTGCTTTATGTAAATCGCTATCGCTTTCTGAACGGCCGACACTCATATCGTAGTGACAATCAACCTTCTGTCTCCAAACGACCTGCTTCTAACTGACCCCCCCCCCCCCCCCCCAGTATTCCAGAGACCGAGTATTAAGTTTGTAGATCAGGTAGTGTTGTTCTACAGCAGCAGTTCCTTGTCACCTTGTCGTTGGTGTAGGGAATTTCTCACATGGTTGTTAGTTCTTTTCGTAGTCCCATAATTTTCTCCGGAACTAGGCTTCCTTCTTTCGGAATGACGATGGTGGATAGCCTACACTGAAACACCAGGACACCAATACAGGCTGTGTTTTCGGGAGCCGAGTCTGCGCATAGGTAGAACACTTGCCATTCTAGCTGTGGCCATGACTTCCACACGCTATGGAGAGGTATTTAATCATTTGACTTGGGTCCGGGATAAACTCGGCCTCAAATAAAGTCAAGTAAGAAATCCACTCAGCCTCAAATAAAGTCAAGTAAAAGATACATTCAGCCTCAAAGAAAGTCAAGTAAAAGATCAACTCAGCCTCAAATAAAGTCAAATAAACGATCAACTAAGTCTGAAATAAAGTCAATTAAAAGATCAACTCAGCCTCAAATAAAATTAAGTAACATACCCACTCAGCCTCAAATAATGTCAAGTAAAATATCAAATTAGCCTCAAATAAAGTCAAATAAATGATCCATTCAGCCTCAAATAAAGTCAAATCAAAGATAAACTAAGTCTCAAATAAAGTCAAGTAAAAGATCAATTCAGCCTCAAATAAAGTCAAATAAAAAATCAATTCAGACTCAAATAAAATCAAATAAAAGATCAACTCAGCCTCAAATAAAGTCAAATAAAAGATCAACTCAGCCTCAAATAAAGTCAAATAAAAGATCAACTAAGTCTCAAATAAAGTCAAGTAAATGATCCACTTACCTTCAAATAAAGAAGGTCCATTCACACGCCTCAATGCGCACTAGAGACAGATGTTATAGACCGATAAACACTCGCTGGGTGACGTGGTCAGTTTCACACCGGCCGACTTTATTTTCCACTACATCTCCTGGTACCCATTCTAGGGTGGGTCGACCCAGGGATCCAGGGCCATTTTATACATTCGGATCTGGAATCCTGAACTGGGTGTCCTGTAATGTCCCGGGCCATAATGTTATTGACAACTTCCGCCGTTGGGTGTCGATTAGTCAAATATATGAAGCTTCCACAATATACCTAACACGCCTCAATACGAGTCATATCGACGCAATAGTTTGAAAACCGTTTTGATGAATAATTTATCTATTGTGTTCTCTGCTGTCATTGCTTCAAATTAATTGTCAACGCCAGCTGTGGGTGTATTTGCATATGGAAATATGCTGTCATGACAGTCACCAACGACTGCGAATCAACATAATAATAATATTTAACCGCCTGTACATTAAACTTGTAATTACAACACGTGACTTTAACTTCACTATCTCCACGTCTGTTCAAGGGAATATAAGCAAGCCAACACGACAAGATGAGATAGTCCGTCTGCGGGTTGATCAACAGTGGGCAACATTAGCATTCTGATCAGGGAATCTGATTGCCAACAAGTCTACCACGCTGCAAACAGTGACCGTGATCACCAACATGAAAGTCGTATTCTGTGTGCTGTTGTTGGGTGTTCTCTGCCTGCAGGCTCTAGGACAAGACCGTCGTAAGTTGCACGAGTCCATCATTTGTATTGTGTTGTATGTACGGGATCTGTAGCATTTAGTGGATGCGGTGATTGCGCTCGGTTGGTATGTTTCGGAAAGTGGAAAATAGCATGTTGTGGGTGGAGTAGCTAGAGTAGATGGACAGGACAGAGAATAGGAGCATATGGATTGCCTCCTGAGGAAATGCAATAGTGAGGGGCACAAAAACAGGCTGAGAGATACCTCTAGGTGGAGAGCTACTTTATGGTAAATTTAATGTGGTTATTACTATATAGGCGGAGAGCTCAATCTATCAACCATGTGCCATGCCAGAAAGCGTGGGCGGTCATGACTCGCCATTTCACTCGATCACTAGTCGTGGATCAGCTCTGCGTTCCTGTCTCGTCCATGCCATGTGGCCAAGCCATCCATGTATTTACGTTTTGGTCTTCCACTTGGTCTGTTCTTTTCGATCTTGCCAGTTGTCACTAAGTTCTCCATTTCTTTTCATAACATGTCCAAAAGATTTTGATTGTCTACGTCTGATTTCTCTAATCAATTTACGATTTTCATTTGCCTCCTATAGTACTTGGTCATTGGTTTTTCTGTTTGTCCATGGTATTCTTTGCATTCTCCTAAGAAACCACATTTTTGCAGCCATCAGATGTTTTTCAGCTTGACTGCTCATTGTCCAAGTTTCAAATCCATATGAAAGAACAGGCTCTATGTAGCACCTCAACACTCTGTTTCCTCGTTTCAGTTGACATCTTTTTTATTGATAAGTATATTTTTCATCTTGCTAAAGGCTACTTTCGCCATGGCGATTCTTCTTCTAATCCCTTCATGGCATCTCCCATCAGATGTTATGACTGTTCCGAGATAATTGTACCCATTCACTTGTTGAAGAGTATTCCCATTTACTTGTATATTACATTGTGGTACTTAGTTCTTCCTAGTGACGACCGTAATCTGTGTCTTTTACCAATTTAATTCTAACCTCAGATGTTCAATGTGTGCAACAACTGCATCTACTAATTGTTGCAGATCCTGCTCATTATCTGCAACCAATACTGTATCATCTGCATGTCTAATATTATTAATGTTTTGTCCTCCAATGCTGATTTCATTTATATCTTCTACATTTCTAAAATTTTAACTGCAGTGGGAAACAACAGATCTGGATACATTATACATCCCTGCCTAACACCTCTCTTAATAGGCTGATATTGTCCCATGTCATCTCAAGCTTTATGGCAGGTTGTTGTTTCCAGTATATGCTTTTTTATAAGTCTGATGTTATTCCCAACAATTTGTAGATCTGCAAGCATATCTACCCAGTTGACATGTCTTAATCTATAGAAAGCCTTTGTGTAGTCAATAAAGCAAACATGTTCATCTATGTTTACTTCTATAGAACGTTCAATAACTGATCGCAGCATATACACAGCACTTACTTTACCCTTTCCTTCTACAAACCCACATTGTTCTTCCCCTATTCCAGGATGTATTTTCTTCCTTACTCTTTGCATGATAATTCGTAGCAAAATCATCGTGATGTGACTCATTATACTGATTGTTCTATGTTGATCACATTGCAAGGCTTCTGATTTCTTTAGGATTGCAATAAACATATAATGACATAATTGAGAAGGTATTTCTCCGTAATCATAAAATGTGTTAAGCAGTCTGGTGATTTGATCTATTGCATATTCTTCTAAAGCTTTAATCATTTCAGTTGTAATTGTACCTAAACCGGTGGCCTTGCCAGCTTTCATATATTTAAGCACATTTCGAACCTCCATCTTCACAATTGGCGGTACTTCATGATTAAATCGTTCACATACTCTGACCATACATGTAGAATCTGATCTTTTTCTGTTATGATGTTGCTATCTTTAGTTTTTAGACAGCCTGCTGATGTACTTGTTCTTTTATTAGTAAGTTCCTGAATTCTTTTGTGCACTAATTTTGTATTTTTACTGTTGTGTTTTTTTTGTCAATTTCTAAGCAATATTTTCTCAAGCCATGCTTCTTTTGCCTCCTTACATAATATTCTGACTGGTCTGTGAATTTCTCCATATTTGGCAGGATTATTTTTGTTGAGTCTTCTTGTTTCCATTAGGTGTAAAATTTCTTCAGTCATCCATTTCATACGACTCACCTTCTTTAATTTCGGAATAATTGTTTCTGCAGCCAAACTGATTGAATTCTTCAACATTTCCCATTGATCATCCACATCTTGGAATATGATCTCTAGATCAGACACTATGTCTAATCTGTTCTGTACTTCTATGTTGAATTTGCTTTGTATTTCCTTATCATTACTCAATGTACACAAATCATATTTAGTGTTTCCTGTTATATACTTGACTTTCTTTAACTTTATCCTCAATGTACCTGTAAGTAATCTGTGGTCACTATAAAAATTAACACTGGGAACTGTTTTTTTTTGCTATGCTTAACGCATTTCTAAATCTTCTGGTAATCAGAATGTAATCAATACGGTTTGTAATCCTGCTATCAGGACTCCTCCATGCCCATAATCTTCAAGGGTGTTGCTTGAACCAGGTGTTTCCTACAATCATTTCCTGTTATGTTGCCAACGCTACAAGACTGTATCCTCTTTCATTTCTCTCTCCTAAACCATAGTTTCCTACTGTGTATCTATCACGTTGATTTCCAACTTTTGCGTTGAAGTCTACTATGTTAATGTTTATTTCTAAATTTTTACATTTCTTTAATGCAGACTCTATGTCATTATACAATTCCTCTACACTCTCTTCACTGGATTCCCCTGCTGGGGCATATACTTGAATAACATTTATGATAAAAGGTCTGCCCCTTAATTTAACAAGTCATTAACAGTTACTTGTCTGACACGGCCCAATATCCTTGAACCGATTTTGATGTTTGCCGGACCAAGATAATTGCCACCCTCATTTGTCGAGCTTCTCCTCCAGAAGAAATAATCTTAAAATCGTCATCTATCTTAATGCCTGTTCGTGTCCATTTCTTTTCGCACATACCTAAAATATTAATTTTCTTTCTTTCCATTTCTTTTTTGATGTTATCTAATTTTTCGTCGTCGTTTAACGTCCTAACATTCTATGTTGCTAATGTTAGAGAGCTACTTTATAGTATACTAGGTGATGACCCGCCCGGCATCGCCCAGCTCCAGGCGGTGATTGTCTCATTGAATTCATATAAGTAGTCATTATACGTGCAAAATACATTTCTTTAAGCGCACTGAATACGCATTCGGCCCCTGGCCCCTCGCAGCTAATTTATTGATATGTTATTAGTTACCAAAGTATAAATATGACCGTTTTATTTATTTTTTTAATTTTTTTTTTTTTTTTTTTTTTTTTTTTTTTTTTTGAATAGTCTTAAATATAATATTTTAATTGTAATGAAAAATAACAAAAAAAAAAAAAGATGAAACAAATATTTAACATGTTTTTAGAATCCACTATTTGTTAATATTTTATGTGTTAATTAATTTTAAATACATTATATAGTTGCAGTTAGAAAATTCCGGTTTATCCAAGGATATGTTTTTTTTTATGTTGTCGTATAATTTTCAAGTTATGGCGGATATCCAAATAGGATGTCTAATGAAGTGCATTTGGATAAACATTATTTGTTGTTTTTCCGTCTGGTGCGTACACGAATAAATCCGAAGGTTTTTCAACGCGACAGCAGGCCACATATAGCTGTCCATGTGCAAAGCATGGATCTTTCCAATTGAGTCCACACACTTGTAGCGATTGTCCTTGTGCTTTGTTGATCTTCATAGTAAATGCGACCCGCACCGGAAACTGCAGACGTTTGAATTCGAATGGCATATCTGTTAGAATCATCGGGATGGGGAGGCAACATTACATCTTCTCCTTTAAATTTCTCACTTAAAATTATAGTTTCGATGATATTGTTACGCATCTGTTTGACTGAATGCTTGGTACCGTTGCAAAGTCTAGGTGGATTGATGTTTCGGAGAAGAATGATAGGCACGCCAATGTTCAATGTTAAAACGTGCGGCTGTATTCCTGGCAAATCAAATGAATTCAAGAATTCAGTTGGATAATTGACAACTTCGTCTTGATTCATCACAGAATCGATGGACTTATACGTCGTCGCTTCGCCTGATATTTCGTTTTGAATGGCGAAATTGATGGCATTGATATCGTTGTTTTTGCCTTCTAATATAGCACGTGCACTGAGCCATGGATGATTTTTGTGATTCCGTGAGATATTTGGAAAAACTTTGTGAATCAATTCGTTTATAGTTGTTGTGATTTTACAGAAGTTTGTTGGCAATGTGATACATTGTCTAGATTCATCGATTGGCATTTTCCAATTCCCAATATCCAACAATTGTTTTGCTAAAAGTGCTGCGGATGCAACATGTTGTAGTTGTATACGTATATTGGTCATCAAAGTCAATTTATGAACGTGTCGCCATAAAGCTGATGATTTCAGACACGTATTAAGTTCATCAGCGGATGTTGAACGTCGTATTACTGGTAGACTTTGTCGAAAATCACCAGACAATAAAATAAGTGCACCACCGACAAGCTGTTCATTTCCTCTCAAATCTTGTAAGTGTACGATGAAGCGCCTCCAATGCTTTTTTGTGCGCCATAGTACATTCGTCCCATATAATGAGTTGACATGATTGGAGTACTTTACCCATTCCAGATTTTTTGCTGATATTGCATGTTGGTGTCTCAGCGATGTGCATATTCAACGGCAATTTCAGTGCTGAATATGCTGTCGCGACACCATCCAAAGTAAGAGTTGCCGCAATTCCAGATGATGTGATAGCAGAGCAATATTTTGTCGTGATCGTATGGTTGCCAAAATAAGTGAAATGAGAAAGTCTTGCCTGTGCCTCCGGGCGTATCTAAGAAATACAATCCGCTGGTTTGGCTTGTAATTGCATGCATAATTATGTCACACGCTATACGTTGTTCTAGAACCAATTTCAGAAGATTCCTTTCAACAAATGTACCCAATTCGTCGACATCAAAGAGTGTTTCTCGTTGCAAATCACGATCGAAAACATCGTTTGCACATCGATCCGGCGCAGACATTCCCAATTGTACCGGTGGTTTGTTAGAGATTGCCAAACATATGTTCTCAATCGAAATCAATGCTTCATTATACGCATTTGGTGTGAATTGAATGTCCGGATTTTGATACACTGCACGGAAATGATGTAGGATGTTTCCACTCATATAGTGTTTTTGTGTTTCCCAAAGATCTTTTGGATGGGAAGCACGTTGCCAATATGATGGCAAATAACGTGCGTACTTGCTGTGGTTGAGCAGTATTTTATACATCAGCGAGTGAAGTGTTCCAAAGTGCATCGTTTTCAAGAAGATGTAATTCTTGGCAAGTTTCACGATAAGTGGCACATAAATGACCGTTTACTGTTCTTAATTCTTGAAATGATGTCGGTCCAAGTACGTTGATTAACAGTAATAGCAAGTAAAAGCGTTCTGCACTGTTTGGGTGAAAAGTGTACAGACTGCTTAACGCGTAGGTCGAATATAAATTGGTATGTCCGTCAACTGCTTTACCTTTAATGGATTTCAATTTTTGTTTGAACACACGTGCAGAAATATCAGGGCGATCTGATGATGATTGTCCAGTTAACAAAAGTTCTTTTATTTCATCCCATGTGTTATTGCATGTGAAGGTAATAAACAAATCTGGGCGGCCATATACGCGAACATGTCATTGCATCTTGTGCGTATTCATGCATGTGCCGTGGACTCCCTGTAAATGTGGCCGGTAGTATGATCTCTTTTCCCAATTCATTTGTATTAACATTGCTATCATTAACAACTGCATCACGTAAATGAATGTAATCTTCTACACACAACTTGGTTTGATTTGATCGAATCTAGAGGAGTCGTTTGGTTTCGATTTTCGCATACATATTGACAATGTATTGAAGGAACAATTGTCGACATTTCAAGACATGATTTTCAGCGTTTTTACGAAGCATCTATCTATATTAATAGTAATTCATAGCACTGACTTTCTTATTCGTGTCCTCATCTGTTTGTGGATTTCTCAATTTGATATTTATATAATATCCATCTTCCCCTTGCCAAAATATAATAGGATATTGCAATGCGTTATATGAACGATGAGTTTCTGAAAACCGCTGAACATCACCATTTCTGCGATGAAGAATTATATCACGTGAGCTATATTCTTCACCAACTATAACGATCGCCACCTCATCAATTGACTGTGAATCTACAACCATGGCCAGACTGCGAGAGCAGCCAAAGAAGACTGATAAACCAACAGAACTGGTGTCGTTAGCCGCTACACGCTGCGGGATTTGCTGAGGAGGGGATCCGAGCACTTATGGACTAAATGATTCGTTGTGCAAAGAGGATGATCTGTCGACTAACTAACTAACTAACCTCATCAATTGTTGGTGCATTGTACTGTCTTTCGTGTTGGCCGACATGTGTTTTGTCTGCTCTAATTACAAATCTGTAATGGCATTTGGTCAAGGGCAGTTCTGAACAATCAAATTAATTCGTTGTGTCGATCGAATAGATCTTATAATGCAGCGACAATGTCTCGTTTAGTGCCTGTATTGAATCTACATCGTTGATCCCATTTGTTCACCAGTGTTTCCCATGAAATAAATGTGAAGATATTTGGAATCAGCGTTCGGCAATGGTAGTAGTGAGCCTGCACGATGATAAATTTGCCCTTGAACTTTGAATGTTGGCATGTAACTCTCGAGCACAATATTTGTTGCAACCAAATGGTGTCATTTGGAATCATGAATTATACTTGCTTATGTTTGCCAAGAAATGTTTCGATTCGCTCGTGACACCAGATACCAAAGTTTATAATGGTTCGGGTGGTGAATGTAATTCTGACAATTTCAATTTTCCACCCACGCAGCACATTCCTGGTGTTTCATTCTTAAATTTGAGGGCACTGCAATACATGCATAATTTACCAATTTTTCCAATAACCACACTTGGATGAAGACTGTAAACATAATTAGCATCGTAACGGAATGCACCAAGATTTAAGTCATCGCCCAGTATTTGTCTGGATCGAGCAATGCGTACTCGACTGGTTTCCAGACTTGCTTCCCGTTGCTCGCCTGTTTGAGATGAACGTGCTTGAGCAGTGCGTATTCGATTGGTTTGCAGTCTTGCTTCCCGATGATCTTCTCTTTCTGAAACTCGTAATGCCTTTTTACTTTCATGCTTGGGGTGTAGATCCACCAATCGCTTTTCTTTTGGGTGGCATAACTGATTTAGTTCTGGACCCTGATCTAAAATGTGTAAATAAAAATGGAAAATTAAAAATATAGATCGAATAGAAGAATAGATAGAGTGATAGTAGAAGATATTACTGGAAGAGAACTATCTTCATTCCAATAACTAAAAAGGGCAGCGTAAAAGTACTGAAAGTAAACTCACCAAGATATCACGAACAGCCAATATATTGTGTTTTGACTGCGGCTTACTTCAAAGGATATGCAATTTACTTTCTCTGGAAAAAAATTACATTATTCAACGTAGTAATAGAAGAATAAAACATTTAATGTGATGTCGAAGAGAAAGTTTTAAAAGATGAGTAAAAAAAATTTTCACGTATCTAACATAGATCCATTATTTTTACGAAAACTCTGAAGATGCGTGAAGGTTTTTATCACACTGTTATGTGGCATATGATTGTAGATAACTGCTGTAAAATTTTTTATAAAACTTGAAGAAAAGTACAACAATTATTTAAATTACATAATATAGCAATAGTACTAAAAGTAATGTCTCTTGATATAACTTTTGCTGTTAAGTCCCCTTGCAGTATTGTAATTATACGTCTTTCCTTTTAATGTTGTTGTATTACGTAGTCTCAGTCGGATGGACCGTTCGGGAAAGCATAAAGGACACACACACACACACACACACACACACATTGTCTTATATATATATATATATAGATCCTGACGCACACACACACACACACACACACACACACACATATATATATATATATATATATATATATATATATATATATATATATATAAGACAATGTGTGTGTGTGTGTGTGTGTGTGTGTGTGTGTGTGTGTCAGGATCTATATATATATATATATATATATATATATATATATATATATATATATATATATCAGGATATATATATAAGACAATGTGTGTGTGTGTGTGTGTGTGTGTGTGTGTGTGTGTGTGTGTGTGTGTGTGTGTGTCAGGATCTTGCGGTAGGCAAGAACTCAGGCTCGTTGGCTGACTAGTGAGATACTAAATACTGTCACTAAATGACTCAACGTGACACACGGTAACAACAATTCAAACACTTTATTCTCGCAACGCGCACTTCACAATCAATGCATGCATCGCGCAATCACAATTCATCATACAATCAATACATGCAATCAATCAATACATAAATGCAATACATTTATAAGTCAATAACACAGGCGCCCAGTCTCCTACACTCGTACAGGCTAGCTATCGATTCATGCTCAAACATTCAAATCATTGCAAGCCCCATTCAAACCGTCTGTCCGCTACGACATCCCAAGCCTGTCTGCCGAGCCGTTCAGCATTCTCGTCAGTCGGAATAGAGTCCACCTGCGTGACCCACAAGTTTCACGCTGGTACAGACTGACCAGCAACGGGCTTAGCGTTGCTCAGAGTTGAGCCTGGCTGGACTTCCCAGGCGCCGTCGAAGACGCCGCGTTGTAACTAGAGTGTTTAACATCGCTCAGAGTTGAGCCCGGTTTCATTTGCCTGGCTTTGGTAAAGACGACGCGTTGCAACTATGGGTGAGAATCTGACAGTCAGGTCTTAGTCAGATATGACTGAGCTACCGTTTGGCAGTAGACGGTACTACCTGCTTTCTGTCAGCGCCGAATGTTGGGCGGCGCTTACCAAACTCGACACCCCACATTGTGCCAACGGCTTCGGGCGGAAGAGCGCAATTAGGAGGGTACTAGCCTTATCATGGTGCGAGGAATGCAACCCAAAGACAAAATAAGTCATGACAGGGCAGACCAGGCCCTAAACCTTGGTTGGCAGCTGGTCTAGGATCGAAGCTCCGACAGGCGGACAGTTAGAGCATTGCTTTGCTGATCCGGCAGCTTCTGCAGCTTGTCTTGATCACGATTATAGATGTCAACTTTCCTCTGGAGTTAACTAGGCAGGCCGAGAGAGGGATCATGCTGCATGGGCAACACATGGTTTCTATATTTTAGCCCAGGCTTTGTGCTATGAAGAGGCAATAACTCCATCCCTGGTCTTAACCGGTCTCGGAATCAAAGCGAGAGGCAACTGTTACGGGTTATAAGTCCTTGTTAGGTGGCGTAGACATGGGGCGCCACGCGTTGCCTCTGACGGTGGGAGACACCAACAGGTGTCACTGATCAGCTACCGCCCGCCTCAAGCTGGGCAGCCCCCGGCCAATTGGGTGCTGATCCGCCACAGCCTGCCTGCTTCAATGGGTGCTTGGGGCTAAGGCAAAATCTGAATCGCAGGCTGTAAAACCAATGCACCAGGTACTAATAAAAAGAATAGAAACCTCAAGCTACGGCTTGCACCCTGAAACGTGAGACCCATGTGTCCAGGATTTTCCACTGACTTGACAAATATTGACGATGTGCGAAAACGGCTGTGATTAATGCTGAACTCAATCGTCTTAACATTGATATTGCTGGCCTGCAGGGGCCTCGCCTCGCTGAGGAAGTGTCTCTCAGGAAAAACAATTACACCTTTTTTTGGAAGGGAAGAGGGCAGGCAGAAAAAAGGGAACATGGTGAGGGCTTTGCAGTGAAGAATTCGCTACTGGGAATGATTGATATCCCAGCTGGAGGTAATGAAAGATTATTATCACTGCGCTTGGAAACCTCTTGTGGATTTGCACCATTCTCACTGCATATGCACCGACACTCGCTTCCTCTGATGATGTGAAGTATACGTTCTATGAGCAGCTAGACTCTGCGATCAAGGCAGTTCCAAAATCCGACTACATTTATATGCTCGGTGATTTCAATGCTCGTGTGGGCAAAGGCTGCTGGAGCATTGCACTAGAAATGACCTATGTATTACAAACTCCTTTTTTAAAACAAAAACATAAGGTCACATGGAAACATCCAAGATCCAGCCATTGGCATCAGCTGGACTTCAACATCTGAACCATACATCATTAACTCAAAGTTAGCACAGTGCTGACTGTGATACAGATCATTCTTTGGTTATTGCAAGGGTTAGACTGAGACCAAAGAGAATCTACACAGCTAAACACAAGTCTAGCCCCAGGATTAATATTACTAACTACTCACGATCCTGGAAAGTGCTTTGAATTTCAACAGCAACTTGAAGACGCTTTCAATGATACATCAGAAAATTGTATAGTAAATGACAAATGGAGTAAACTTAAGGAAACTATTTATAAAACAGCGGTAGGGGTTTACGGCACTGTGGATCATGAGAGGCAGGACTGGTTTGCGGCAAACAGCCAGATACTGCAGCCCTTGATCGATAAAAAGAAGATAGCTCTCTTAAGAAACAAGGAAAGACCAACGCGTAACACTCTGAGTGAGCTGAAGCAAGCAAGGAAGGATGTACAAAAGGCTGCCAGGCAGTGTGCGAATGACTATTGGATCAAGTTATGTGAGTCCATTTAAATCGCAAGTGATAAGGGAAACATCAGAAGCATGTATGAAGGGATAAAGAAAGCCTATGGTCCAATGATCAAAAGACGTGCACCGCTGAAAACCTTGACTGGAGAAATCATCACTGATAAGAAACAGCAGATGGATAGATGGGTCGAGCACTATTTAGAGCTTTACTCAAGTGAGACCAAGCTAGTGGATGATGCCCTCAACGCCATAGAGGCCCAGCTAACTCTTGACCACCTGGACACACTTCCCACTATAACAGAAGTTAAGTGTGCTATAAATGAGCTTGCATCTGGCAAAGCTCCAGGTAAGGATGGGATTCCAATAGAGATGATCAGGAGTGGGCAAGACGCACTCGCTCTACAGATCCACCAGCTAATAGAGCTATGCTGGCGAGAAAGACAAGTCCCACAGGATTTTAAAGATTCAAACATCATAACGCTGTACAAGAACAAGGGAGATCGGAGCGACTGTAACAACTATAGGGGTATCTCACTTCTGTGTATTGTTGGGAAAGTATTTGCCAGAATTGTCCTGCACAGACTTCAAGTCCTGAGAGATCAAGTCTACCCCGAATCACAGTGTGGCTTCCGTCAGAACCGGTCTACCATTGATATGATATTCTCATTGCGACAGATGCAAGAAAAATGCCGGGAACAAAATCAGCCACTGTTTATTGCCTTCATCGACCTCACAAAGGCATTCGATTTGGTCAGTCGTGAGGGTCTGTTCAAAGCAGTAAAGAAGATTGGCTGTCCACCAACTCTTCTGTCCATTGTGGAATCGTTCCACACAGGCATGTAGGGTATAATCAAGTTTGATGGCTCAACTTCAGAAGAGTTTGAAATCAAGAGTGGAGTTAAGCAAGGTTGTGTACTAGCCCCCACCCTCTTTGGGATATACTTTTCACTTCTACTGAAATATGCCTTTCGTGATCAGGATGACGGTATATACATTCACTCACGCTCAGATGGTGGCCTCTATAATGCTCAGAGATTGAAGGCCAAGACCAAAATTAGCAGGGTACTAATCAGAGAGTTGCTTTTTGCGGATGATTCTGCGATTACGACCCACTCTGAGGAAGAATTACAACATCTACTATCTGCATTCTCCAATGCTTGTTCTGAATATGGTTTAACAATTAACAAAAAGAAGACACAGATTATGTCACAAGTTGCACATGGTGTACCATCAATCTTTATTGACGACGCTGAACTGGAGATAGTAGACCATTTTACATATCTAGGATCAGAGGTAAATAGCAAATTATCCCTCGATAAGGAAATGAACATCAGGATTGACAAGGCAGTAACAACAATGAACATGTTAGCAAAAAGAGTCTGGGAAATCAGGAAGCTTACTGCCAAAACAAAAGTCCTCGTCTACCAAGCCTGTGTCCTTAGTACTCTTCTTTATGGCAGTGAAACCTGGACAACTTACTCACGCCAAGAGAAACGTTTAAACAGCTTGCATATGCGGTGTCTGCGAAGAATACTTGGTATTAAGTGGCAAGACAAAATCACAAATACTGAAGTATTGGAAAGATCAGGTTGTGTGACGGTGTATTCCATGCTCAGTCTTCGTAGACTTAGATGGATAGGACACGTTAGGAGGATGGATGATGGTAGAATACCAAAGGACATCTTTTTTGGTGAATTACAGACGGGTAGGAGATCTCAGAGTCGGCCTCTACAACGATACAAAGATGTGTGTAAGCGGGACATGATTGATACAGGCATTGATAATTCACATTGGGAGCATGTCGCCACTGAACGTGTTGCATGGAGGGCAACTATCAGAAATGGTATAAAGACAAAAGAAGAAAATGATTGCAGATAAAGCACACCCAGAGCGTGAGAGACGTAAGATGGTGCCAAATGGTGGAAATGACCATGTTTTCACATGCACCTACTGTGGGCAAACATTTGCAGCAAGAATTGTCCTTACCAGCCACACTCGCCACCGCCATGGATCGTAGTTATTAAGCCTTTTTGAAGCACAATGTACCAAACTATCGTCTGTCAAGACGGAAAGGTGCCAATGTATATATATATATATATATATATATATATATATATATATATATATATATATATATATATATATATATATATATATATATATATATATATATATATATATACACACACACACACAGCTAGTCGTCGACTTACGACCTATGCAACTTACGACCATTCGACTTTACGACCACAATCACTAGCCATATTATTAACTCGAGGCTAGTGCTCCCACATTGACGTGGATAGGCCTTAGGTTCATACCAGAGTGCGATCAGCGTTTCCAGTAGTAGGTTGTGCTGAGTATTTAAAGATTTATTTGTGCCTCAATTATCAGTCGAACGGCGTTGTCTGCAAAGATCAGGTTGTGTGACGGTTTATTCCATGCTCAGTCTTCGTAGACTTAGATGGATAATCTGATTTTTTGCAGATGATGCTGCAGTTACGACCCACTCTGATGAAGAATTACAATGTCTACAATCTGCATTCTGCAATGCGTGTTCAGAATTTGGTTTAACAATTAGCAAAAAGAAGACACAGATTATGGCACATGCGGTACCACCAATCTTTATTGGCGACGCCGAACTAGAGATGGTAGACCATGTAATAATAATGTTTCATATAGTATTTTCCACACCTGTATTTTGTATGTTTTGCAAATATTAAACCAGTTGTACATATACAGTTAATGCAGTGTTTTTTCTTACACCTGGCGATGTAAAGATAAAGAAACAAAATGGTGTAGAGATGATACAAATGGCACAAAATGAACTATCGAAAATTATGATTTATAAAAATAATAAAATAAATGTATGACTTAATTTAACTTAAATATTTTTTAACATCACTTCACATTACTGTACACATAGCGTACTCAACTTACGACAAAATCGTGTTACGACCGGTCTCTCGGAACCGATCGTGGTCGTATGTCGACGACTAGCTGTATATAGATGTGATGTAGTGATTACTCTATGGGCGGAGAGTTACATTATGGTAAATGTAATGTGGTGATTGCTCTCTGTGCGAAGAGCTTCTTTATGGTAAATGTAATGTAGTGATTCCTCTCTGGACGCAGAGCTACTTTATAGTAAATTTAATGTGAAGTTCTAGAACCTCCTACTAGAGCAGCTGGTTCAATCTATCAGAGGGTTGGTTGTTACATCTAACAGTTTTGCAAGGAAGGCGGCCTTACGGTCTACCCTTTACGATATCCAACTGCCGTAGGATTTGTAACGTTTACAACGTGCACACAATAGCTCATCTCTTTAACCTTTATCTGAGACGGAACAGTATCCGAGCTATTTGTCCAAGAGTGTATCAGAATACCAAAGGAAATGTCACAGCTGTGCAAGGTCATAATAATTTTGACCGGGAATGCAGGGCTTGGCCGGCGGGCTGCACTTAATGGGAGGTGCAACATTAGATCCACGTAAATTCGCGACCAGGCGATATAATCATCTACATGGATTCTCTGTGTTAAGAGGTAAGAGAAGTCAATAGGGGTTCTTGGCGAAGGTTTGTGGACGGTGTTTTAATGTGGGAGAGTCTGATATATGATACCGCAACATCTAGTCTGAGAATGGAGCTGAAGGCAGTCACCGCGGCGTTCCGCTGCCTGGAAGGCAAACAGCACACGCATGTCGTGATCGTAACAGACTCACAAAGTATGATGAGAAGGATGAACAGAGGCATGCTTCGGGCAGAGAGGCGGACTTCAATACAACAATACTGAGAGAACATCTGTTGGACTTTCCCCCAGGTCTTCCTGGTGTGGTGGTTAGCTTGGTGCATTGTAATTCAGACGCGGTTGGCCTTTGGAATCGTGAATATAGTGCAGGAAAACATATAGATCATCACGGCTTGGGGAGAATGGTGTTGCATGGAGTGACCAAAGGATCTGACCAACATTCAGGAATCACAAGAAAGGCCAGACGGAAACACAATTAGACTGCTGCTAGTACCATTAGTATTGGGACTCTTCGCTAGCTGTTGCAGATATAGACGGAGCACATTTTAGAAACTCCTGAGTGCTGTGATGTCGATTCTTGACTCAAATCAGCTACTCAAGCAATCAGAGGACGTGTCATATCGTTAGATAATCAGTGGTTCTTGCAACATTCCCACCCCTACTCCGGTATCGCCCCCTGTCCCTCATGTGCACGTAACCTTTCAGCCACGGCTGCCGCCAACTGACCAGAAGTTGGTTATTAATTCTGAAAGTTGCATAACTGCCTGCTACACTGTTCATACTCTTCTTCTAATATTGATGTGAAAATGGCCAAATATGAAACTCTAACGGTTTATGTCTGTTTCAGCATCCTTCTGTAAACTGTCAGGCGTATTTTCCTAAATACTACTACAACTCACAGTCAGGGGAGTGTCAACAATTCATTTATGAGGGATGTGGTGGTAACGAGAACCGGTTTGATACCATTCAAGACTGCCAAGATGTCTGCATATGAGGCAATACGGTGTCAAACATCCAGGATAGAGGGATGTCTGTCCGGCAATGCAACAACTAACAACTGACCAATACATATTTCAGTATAAGCAATAAACCCATTGAACTAATCCTGCGTGTCTATTTATTTATTGAGTTGAGAGTGCATAAGAGTTTATTTATAGAAGAATGATAACCTACTGAGTTGAACGAACGAACGAACGAACGAACGAAAGTCTTTATTTTCAAAGGGTTAAGAATTGGGCACGCAGGCCCGTCTGACATTCTGCCCTTCTTCTCTATTTTCTCTCATACATTCTTTCATTCAACATACATCATTTATGAAGCAAATTTTGACAGCAAAAGAAAAATATCATTAAAACGCAGGAAAAATATTCAATACGGAAGAGTATATTTATAGAAGACTGATAGCCTTTTGAGTTGAGAGTACAAAAGATAACATTTATAGAAGAATGATAGCCTGCTGAGTTGAAAGTAAAGAAGCGTATGTCGTTTGTCCATCAAAAATGATAATGACCATTCATATCATCCGGAGTGGTTGAAAGTATGGAACCATGAGTACTAAGATGGCTGACAAGGCGTAGTTTGGCTCGAAATGTTCTTTGACAATGTGGGCAAAGAATGCTTGACGTTCCAGGAGGAACATCTCCTGCAGTGGTTTTTCTGTCCAGCGTTTTCTTCACAGCTCTTGCAGTCCTGGTTGCTTCACAAGCAAGTGACTGCACCCTTATGTAATGATGTTCGCCACGAATTACGGTCTTTAGCAGCATTCTCCCAGGTGTCAAGATGAATTCCAAAAGCTTTCAGTGAGATTTTCAGAGTGTCTTTAAAGCGTTTCCTCTGGCCACCTTGGGAGCGTTTACCATAATAGCCGTAGAAAATTCGTTTACGAAGCCTGTGATCTGGCATACGAGTTAAGTGACCAGCCCAGCGAATCTGATTCTTCATTAGTACAGTGTGGATACTGGGCATGGACGCTCTTTCTAGAATTTCGGTGTCTGGGATCTTGTCTTGCCATTTAATCTTCTATAGGTTCCTAAGGCAGACTGTGTGGAAGTGGTTTAATTTCCTAGCATGTTGCTGATAAACAGTCCATGTTTCACAAGCATATAGCTGTGTAGAAGAATATATTTATAGAATAATAATAGCCTGTTGAGTTGAGAGTACAGGAGAGTATATTTATAGAAGAATGATAGCCTACTGAGTTAAGAGTACAGGAGTGTAGATTTATACAGACATGATGGCTTACTGAGTAGAGAGTACAGACGAGTGTATTTATAAAGGAATTGTGGCTTATTGAATTGAGAGTACAAAATAGTATATTTATAAAAGAATGATAGCCCAATGAGCTGATAGTACAGAAGTGTATGCCAAACTACTGAGTTGGTAGTGTAGAAGAGAATAGTTATAGAAGAATGATAGCCAATTCTATTGTAGAAAGAATCACTAGAAAACGAGAAGTAGATTATGAGCTTTACTATATCACGATTACAACTAACAAAATGGACGTGCAGGCTAAAGTTTCCTTCTTCAGCACATAATAATCGAACTGACAGAACTACATGAAAAGCACTACATGAAAATATACATATAAAAGTTACTTATTTGTGTACTAATTGTGTATGGATATGTTTTCTAAACGATAAGCGCGTGTGATGTCTTAAAATGGAATGAATGAACCGGATGTGTGGTTATGACGGGTCAATAGTCTAAAGGTCAATGTCGTCCTAGGCGTAGACACTCGAAGGGAGAACACTCACTAGGTGAAAGGGGAGGCGCCCATGAGATCGAAATGTAACATATGGATTAGCAGTGGACTATATTACTGCGATGGGTGGCGGGATAGGGGTATTCCCTAACCAAGGAGAAGTAAGGTTCCTCCTTCCCTCCGTTAGTCTACGGGACACCCTTGGGCAAGGTTTATTACCCTTTTAGCTCCCCGATCAGGGTTACCTGAAGCCATGGGTGCAAGTGGTGGATGGAATTGAAGAGCAGCTAATAGATTGTTGTAGGTTATGGTCTCCAGCATAACGACGGTAGGCAGATGATCTCTTCCTTTGGGAGACAATGGCTGCGGTCATCGACCAGTAAGGTCACTGCTAGGAAGGAAAGAAATGGCAAACTACATACTTTATAGATGCCAAGAACTCATTGCGAACTCAGAGAAACGGCGTAAATGGGTGCTCCATAGGAGCAGCCTCGCCCGGTAGGGGTAGTCATGTGCACCACGTGACTCCAGACCGTCATCAGGCGACTGAGTGCAAAAGAGTATCAACATTGAAAGTAGGAACTTGGCATATAAGAACTATGAGTGGAGATGGAAAATTTGATAACATTAAGAATGAAATGAGAAGACTAAATATTAACCTTTTAGGTATATGTGAGACAATATAGAAAGGAATGGGTATTATAACTGTATCTAGTCTAGTCTTTCTTTTAGAGCCTAAGGCGGCGCATAAGGCAGACGTCGTGGCTCTCCATGTCTGGCCACCCGCCGCTACCCGTTACAGTTCCTGGATGTTCGCCTGGCCGCCGAGTGGGCCCTCCAAGGAATTCAACAAGTTTGTGCGAAACGTTCAACACTTTGAGCTAGAAATCTGTTTCTATGACAACGGAGAGTTTTATGATGGCGGATTGTCAAGGTGCCGATCACCCATCGTGTGCGTCACTAATTCGTTCAGCCATAATCCCTCAGATGGTAGCCAATCACGTGAACCAAATGTCTGAACCTGCAGTTCTTCTCGTACTGAGCAGGATTACCGTAGCAACGACCTGTCATCAGTAGGGTAAAACTAACCTGTCTCACGACCAAGAACTAAGTCGTCTACAAATGATTTCACACCTCCACGAAGCATGGGGTGAATATCTGACAGCACGACGGTCTAAAGCTTTCATCTTTTGAATTAACCGCACTTAGAGACTTTCATAACCAGACCACCCCTCACATAGCGCTTGTGCTCCTACCTATGCTGCACCCTTCATGTAACATGTGAGGAATATTTGTTTTCCGCGTTTCCATCCTGTTTCAGGATATTGCGGTCAACATCAGCCTCTTTCAGCTGATTGTTGATCTCTTGGCACGATTACGCTCAGTAGTTTGCCATTGCTTTCTGAGCAACCGGCTCCATACTCTCATAAGTCACTAGCGTGACTAACCTAGCGTGACTAGTCACTAACCTTTTCCAATTCTCGTGCGCTCACGTCAACCACGAGAGTATTTCTACGGAGAAAGCTGCTAACACCTCGGCCAGGGAGCCGTCATCTGAGGAATATAGAATAATCTATTTTGGTTGAGAGAAACAACATAGAGGGTAGCATTTGAAATGGATACAGAGAGATCAAATTCGATCAAAGGATATTGGACTGTATCAGACAGAGTGTTACTGGTGAAGTTGAGAGGAAGACCTTTTCATGTCAACATCATACAAATTTATGCACCAACAGCAGACAGTAGTGATGACAGCATTGATAAATTGTATGTTGATTTAGAGAAAGCTTTCAAGAAATGCAAGACTTCTGAAGTAAATATAATAATGGGTGACTTGAATGCCAAAGTTGGAAATCAACAGGACTGATGCATAGTAGGCAAGTATGAATTAGGGGAACATAATGAAAGAGGTTGCAGCATTTTACAGTTTGCAAAATAGCATGATGTGATTATTGGAAACAAATGGTATAAACAGCACCCAAGGAGATTATCGACACGGAGGAGTCCTGATCATAAGATCAAAAATCAGATTGATTACATTCTCATCAATAGAAGATTTCGAAATGCCTTAAAAGTCGCAAAAACTATACCAAGTGCAGAATTCTACAGCGTCCATAGATTAATCCTAAGCAATATACACATAAAATTAAAGAAAGTCAAATATACACATAGAAACACATAATTTGATCTACTGGCACTGAAGAGTGAGGAGATAAAAGATAAATTCAACGTAGAGGTAAAGAACATATTTGATGCAATGCCCGTTATGGAAATATTATTTCAAGATGTAAAAGACCAATGGGAAATATTAAAGAAATCAGTCAACCAAGATGCAGAAACAACCATCCCAAAAATAACGATAATAGGACGCAAGAAATGGATGACGGAAGACATCTTAAAACTAATGGAAATAAGAAGAAATAACAAAAATAACAAGGACAAATATGAAGAGATTCATAAGAAAATTAGGAAACTATGCAAAGAGGCAAAAGGAAACATTGCTTGAAGAAAATTCTAGGAAACTGAAAACCAACACAACACCCGAAATACTAAATTAATGCACAAATGAATAAATGACATCACTAACAAAGAACACACACATCAACGGGTTGCCTGAAAACCAAAGATGACAAAATCGTAAAAGAAGAAGATCAGATTTTACATGCATGGTTAGATTATGTGAAAGACTTTTATGATACAATATAGTAACAATATGATCATCGGAATAATAATGAAGAACCATCACTTTTGAAGATGGAAGTTCAGAATGCTCTTAACCATATGAAAACTGGCAAGACCCCAGGTACAGATAGCATAACAATAGAAATGATCAATACCTTAGAAGAATATGGAATAGACCAAGACACCAAAATGCTGAACGGAATATATGATACTGTAGATATACCTCCTGGCGTATGTAATTCTATATTTATTGCAATCCTGAAGAAATCAGAAGCCTTGGAATGTTATCAACATCGAACAATTAGCATAATGAGCCACATCACGAAGATTTTGCTGAGAATTATCATGCAAAGAGTTAGGAAGGAAATACATCCCGAAAGATGAGAAGAACAATGTGGGTTTCCAGAAGGCAATGGTATAGTAAATGATGTAAATATACTGATAACAGTAATTGATCGTTCTATAGAAGTAAACAAAGGTTTTTGCTTTATTTACTACACAAAGGCTTTTGATAAAGTGAGCCATGTCGATATGATAAGGATGCTTGAAGATCTACAAATTGATGGAAAGGACCTTAAACTTGAAAAACACATGTATTGGAAACAACAAGCTGCCATCAGAATTGATAACGATGTAAGTCAATATCAGCCTATTAAAAGAGGTGTGAGACAAAGATGTGTAATGTCTCCAGATCTTTTTTCCCTGTACAATGAAAATAATATAAGAAATATACAAGATATGGAAGAATCAACATTGGGGGAAGATACATGAATAACATTAGATATGCAGATGACACAGTCTTGATTTAAGACAATGAACAGGATCTGCAACATTTAGTAGATGCAGCTGTTGCACACAGTGAGCAACTAGGCTTAGAAATGAATAGTAAGAAGATACAGACTATGGTCGTCACTAGGAAGAACGAAATACCACCATGTGATATATGAGTAAATGGGCGTATTTTTAAGCAAGTTAATATGTACAGTTATCTCTTAACAGCCATAGCATCTGATGGGAGATGCTTGAAGAGATTAGAACAAGAATTGCCATTGTGAAGGTAGCCTTTTGCAAGATAAAAAGCAATAAAAGAATAGTTAGTTAGTTAGTCGTGGTTCCAACTTCACGGCAACGGGTTGTCCCCATATTGCTCCGTTCATGTGCCAGTGAATATCACACAAAATGCTCCTCACTGCCAAAAGTGAACAATAGAACAGACAGGAGTATCGGCAAGCCAAAAGCCCGCATAGGTACACTGTGCATAATGCCGCCGCCAGAATGCCAACACAAAAGTCCTACATGAAAAATACAGTTCATCGTCGATGGAAATGGCAGTCACCAAAAAGACTTAATTGACCCGGGTTTTCTCCAATATGGCTCGATCTGTTTCCACAGGACGACCCGCCGAAAGCGCCGCACAAAGCACGAACTCCGTAGCTCCAGCGACGATTCCCAGGAATCTCCTGAAAAATGCACTCTTGAGCCGAAAAGGCAAACCAGTCAATCCAGCAACAGCCGGCCGCCATCGTTCCAAACATGCAGTTCACGCTGCACACAACCGCGAACAGATGTAAAAGCATTCCACGCGAAACTCACAGCTCACAGTGTCGCGCCACGCACTCACTCAGTAGCAGAGCGACGGAACCATATTCTCCTTAGTCGCCTCTTACGATATGCATGATAGGCAAAAGTGTTATTATTCTTTGTTCCCCCGTATAATAAAAGGATATCAATTGAAACGAGAAAAAAAAAAAGAGTGTTAAAGTGCTACATAGAAAATGTACATTTGTATGGATGTGAAGCGTGGACAATGAGCAGTGAAGCTGAAAAAACATCTGATGGCTGTGGAAATGTGGTTTCTGAGTAAAATGCAAAGAATACAATGGACAAACATAAAAACCAATGAACAAGTCATTCAAGAAACAAATGAAAGTCGTAAACTGATTAGAGTCATTAGACGTAGATAATCAAAATTATGTGGGCATGTTAGCAGAAGAAATGACTTGGAGAACTTGGTGACAACTGGCAAGATGGAAGGGAAGAGACCAAGGGGAAGACCGAGACGTAAATACCTGGATGGCTTGGCCACGTGGCATGGTCGAGAGAGGAACACGGAGCTGATCCACGACTCTGGCGATCGAGTGAGATGGCGAAACATGACCGCCCACGCTTATCTGCATGGCATATGATGGATGGAATGAAATCAGAGCTGACTTCAGATAATGTCTGCATCAAACGGTGTTCAAACCGTTGCTAGGATACGGCTCATATATGACCGTTTATTGTATATGGTGCTTGCCGCACAATGTTTCCACCAATCTGATGACGTTGTCAACAACACGCCGTCCATCTTCACTTCCCATAATATGTTTCTATTAACCATTTCAGGCTGTTTCGACCTGGGACCTAGGGGTATTTTCTTTTAAATTCAAGTTGATGAGGAATCGAACCAGCGACCAACGTCAACAACCATTGAGCCACCGTGTCTCTCCATTGAGTTCTGAGCAACGTGCAGTGAGATTTTTATGATGCATAATTTGCACACGAGACCTCCTAGTATACACCATCATCTGTTAAAGCTAGCTGTCCGTTGTCGCTACCAATTAATCTCAAAACAGAGGGGAAACTAGGAGAACTTTCAATCAGAATGGCAGTGGGAACTATTAGCAGTATAACTCTTCGCTGGCTGTTGAACGAGGGGACGGAGAGCGTTTGTGAATGTCCTGAGATCAGTGATGCAGCTCAAATCACCTTAACACAACTAAACACTCACTGCCCAAGAGATCAAGATTTGAGTGGGTAAGGGGGAGAGGGGGAGGGTGGAGAAGCGTGTGATATGATTAAATACAAATACTGAGTCATGCGTATACTTCCTTTGGTGGCGGTGATATCATTAAATACAAATCCTGAGTCCTGCGTACACCTCCTCTGGTGGCGGTGATATCATTAAATACAAATCCTGAGTCCTGCGTATACTTCCTCTGGTGGCGGCGGTAGTCAGTTCGTTTCATACCTAGGTCACTTTGACTTAAAGTTGACTTCTCGTTCAGAAAGCAATGGCAAACTACAGAACTTATACTTGTCCTGTATATTACAAATGGCAATTAACTACTCCGCGGGACTGCATTGTAGCGGCCAAATAAATGGGAATATTCTTAAACAAGTGAATCCGTACAACCCAAGCACAGGATAGAGCGGCATTGAGGGACTTGGTTGAGGGCCTTTGCCTTAAAAATAAAGCGGCCCGCTATTGGGGACAAAGGGACACAATCATGTCAATCTATGCCGCTCTATCATTAGCTACCTATTGTAGTTCGGTCCATGTCCATATTCGGTAGTCACCGTGCTGCTTGCTTGCGTTCGCTGGCTGTGAACTCCAGCGTGAAGTCCTGTATGTCGGATGGTGACATCCTGTTGAAAGAGATCAAGCAATATGGGATAAACCCTGGTGCCATGAACTCGACCCTCTCTACATATAAACGACTTTTTACAACTACTGTGCGGCACTACATTGTAGCACCCAGGTAAATGGGGGTGTTCTTAAACAATTTAATTGGTACAACTATCTTAGAACAGTCATAACATCTGATGGGGGAGGGAGTGTGCCTTGTAGAGATTAGAACAGTCATAACATCTGATGTCGTAGGGAGTGTGCTTTGTAGAGATTTGAACAAGAATCTCTATGGCAAAGGTAACCTTTTACGCCATTGAAAACATACTGACTAAACTAGGACAGAGACATCAGTGTCCTTGCCACGTTTATAATGACGAATACAAGCTGACGTATTCCCGCACCACCAAGGACCCTACCTCACCAGGACAGAGAGAACAGTGGCCTTAACACGTTGATGATGGCGACTACAAGCTGACGTATTCCCGCACCAAAATATATTATCATTCATGTGGGGTTTATCATTTCAATCGTTCACTAATTATGCATACAATATGAAGTAATGTGAGGACATTTTATTGTGATCTTTAGGTGCAACAAAGAAGTAAAGTGTATGTCTAATTTTGTGTGGGTGAGTTTATTATCTTACAACTATTGGAGAACAGTGTAGTGACAGAGAACGAAAATAATGAAAGACCGACAGCCAGAATAACAGACAATCTTGACTTAATCTGACTTGATAATCAGAGTCGTGGATCAGCTCTGTGTTCTTGTCTGGCTTATCACATCTGGCCAAGCCAGCCAACTGTTTTTCTATCTGCTTTCCATTTGCTCTTTCCCCAATAATTCTCCAAATGTCACCAAGTTTTCCAGTTTATGTATCCTCAGAATGTGTCCAATAAATCGTGACTGTTTGCGTCTAACTTCTCAGATCAATTTAGAGTTGTTATTAGTTTCTTGAAGGACATTCTCTTTGGCGTTTCTGTCTGTTTTCCTATGAATCCACTATTCCAGTGCCATTCGATGTTTCACATTTGGTCTGTTTATTGCCCATGCTTCATATCCATATAACAATATTTGTTCTATATAACATTTCAACACATTTTCTTGCTGCAATTAACATCTTTATATTGGTCATTATGGTTATTTTTGTCCATCTTACAATAGGTTGCCATTGTCATAGAGAATCTTGCTCTAATCTCTACACATCACATTTGTTCGTATGTTACGTCCCGCCACTCTTACCTTCACACTCTACATGGATCCCCAATGTACTTTACATTCACACAGGACAGCGCTAGCTTCGGATCTAATATTTACGTTACTTTAGATGGGTCGCGAATCCCCCATTTACTGATTACTTGTGGGAATCAACTATCATCAGACGAATCTCCAATCCAGACCTTGCCTCAAACACTAATTCCCGCCATGAAATGTACATTCACAACACCCTAAAATGTACAGTAACAACACCCTGAAATATACAGACGTAACACCCATAAATATACAGTAACAACACCCTGAAATGTAGAGTGACAAAACTCTGAAATATACAGTAAACAAACTCTAAAATGTAGAGTAACAACACCCTGAAATATACAGTCAAACACCTTGAAATATACAGTTACACCGCCATGAAATATACAGTCACAACACCCTGAAATATACAGCAACACCACCATACAATATACAGTAACAACATCCTGAAATATACAGTAAACACAACCTAAAATATACAGTAACAACACCCTGAAACATTCAGTAACAACACCCTGATATATGCATTAACAACACCCTGAAATATACAGTAAAATCATTATAAAATATACAGTAACAACACCATGAAATATACAGTAACCGCACCCTGAAAAAAACAGTAACAGCTTCCTGAAATATACAGTAACAACACCCATAAATATACAGTAGCAACACCCTGAAATATACAGAACAACGCCCTGAAATATACAGTCAAAACACTCTGGAATATACAATAACATCAACCGGAAATACACAGTCACAACACCCTGAAATATACAATCACAACACCCTGAAATATGCAGTCACAACACTCCGAAATATACAGTAATAACACCCTGAAAAATACAGTAAACGCACCCTGAAAATACATTAAAAACGCCCTGAAATATACAGTAGGAACCACCTGAAATATACAGTCGCATTACCCTGAAATATACAGTAACATCACTGTGAAATATGCAGTTACACCGCCCTGAAATATATAGTCGCAACATACAGGAATTTACAGTAACAACACACTGGAATATACAGTAACAACACCTTGAAAATACAGTAACAACACCCTGAAATATACAGTAACAGCACCCTGAAATCTACAATAACAACACCCTGAAATATACAGTAACAGCACACTAAAATCTACAATAACAACGCCAATAATTATACGGTCACAACACCTTGAAATATACTGTTATAAATGTGTCAGCTGTTCTTCTCTTTTCTTTAACTGATTACGTGCCATGGGCTGATTAATCGTGTTAAGTGTCTTGCCGTATCTTCCATGGTCTCATACACACCAGTTTTCCTACTGCAACCCCCTTTAATACGATTTTGATTAGGTGCGTTCATTTGAAACACTTTCCAACGGCTTTATTACAAAAGTATGAAAAGAACATTAACAGGTCTTCTTCTTCTTCTTCTTCTTCTTCTTCTTCTTCTTCTTCTTCTTCTTCTTCTTCTTCTTCTTCTTCTTCTTCTTCTTCTTCTTCTTCTTCTCTTCTTCTTCTTCTTCTTCTTCTTCTTCTTCTTCTTCTTCTTCTTCTTCTTCTTCTTCTTCTTCTTCTTCTTCTTCTTCTTCTTCTTCTTCTTCTTCTTCTTCTTCTTCTTCTTCTTCTTCTTCTTCAGCATTCCGAGCTATTGAGGTTCTTTGCTGAAGATACAAGCCGTCTCCATTCGTCTCTCTGGTTGACCTTCTCTTGCAAGTCATTGATTCCAAGTGCTTGTATGTATATTATCTCTCCACCGTCTTCTTGGTCTACCTCGGGGTCTACAGTAATTTATTTAATGAGTGTAAGCGAGTTTTGTTTCCCTATTATCTTCCATTATTTCTATATGCCACAGCCATTGCAGTCTATTAGCCTTCATGATACCAGTAATTAGCGGGGACTTAAACAGGTTATAAATGTCTTTGTTGCTTCTTCTTTTCCACTGTCTACTTTGTGTATCCCTAATGGTTCCAAAGATGCGTCTTAAGAGTTTGTTTTCAAAGGTTTGTAACAAGGCTTCGTCTCCTTTAGTTGTACTTGGTGTTACGAGATAGCGCATTTGATTTTAGCAGATGTTGTAGTGCATAGTATATCTTATTTCCAGAGTTGATTCTAGCTTGTATTTCTTTCCTTATGATGTTGGAGCAGTTGAAGAGTGTACCCAGGTAATTGTATGTTTCTGTTCTTTTAATGGTCAATCAATCATGTGCCATGCCGGAAAGCGTGGGCGGTCATGACTCGCCATTTCACTCGATCACCAGTGTCGTGGATCAGCTCAGTGTTCCTGTCTCGTCCATGCCATGTGGCCAAGCCATCCAGGTATTTTCCTCTCGGTCGTCCTCTTGGTCTGTTCCCTTCGATCTTGCCAGTTGTCACTAAGTTCTCCAATCCATTTCTTCTCATAACATGTCCAAAACATTTTGACTGTCTACGTCTAATTTCTCTAATCAGTTTACTTTGTTCATTTGTCTCCTGTAGTACTTGGTCATTGGTTTTTCTGTCTGTCCATGGTATTCTTTGCATTCTCCTCAGAAACCACATTTCTGCAGCCATCAGATGCCTTTCAGCTTGACTGTTCATTGTCCAAGTTTCACATCCATACAAAAGAACAGGCTCTATGTATCCCCTCAACACTCTTTTTCTCGTTTCAATTGACATCTTTTTATTGGTCAGAATGTTTTTCATCTTGCTAAAGGCTACTTTCGCCATGGCGATTCTTGTTCTAATCTCTTCAAGGCATCTCCCATCAGATGTTATAACTGTTCCAAGATAATTGTACCGATTCACTTGTTGAAGAATATTTCCATTTACTTGTATATTACTTTGAGGCACTTCTTCCTTCCTACTGACGACCATAACCTGAGTCTTTTTACAATTTAATTCTAACCCCAGCTGCTCACTGTGTACAACGACCGCATCTACTAATTGTTGCAGGTCCTTGCGGATTGTCTGCAATCAATACTGTATCATCTGCATATCTAATGTTATTGATGTTTCGTCCTCCAATGCTGATTCCATTTATATCCTCTACATTTCTGAAAATATTTTCACTGTACAGGGAAAAAAGATCTGGAGACATTACACATCCCTGCCTAACACCTCTCTTAATTGGCTGATACTGTCCCACTTCATTATCAATCCTTATTGCAGCTTGTTGTTTCCAATATATGTTTTTTATAAGTCTAATGTCTTTCCCATCAATTTGTAAATCTGCAAGCATATCCACCATGCTGACATGTCTAACGCTATCAAAAGCCTTTGTATAGTCGATAAAGCAAAGATGTATATCCTTGTTTACTTCTATAGCACGTTCAATAACTGTTCGCAGCATATACACAGCATTTACTGTTCCCTTCCCTTCTACAAACCCGCATTGTTCTTCCCCTATTTCAGGTTGTATCTTCTTCCTCATTCTTTGCATGATAATTCTTAGCAAAATCTTTGTGATGTGACTCATTATACTAATTGTTCTGTGTTGATCACATTCCAAGGTTCCTGATTTCTTTGGGATTGCAATAAATATAGAGTTACATAATTCTGGAGGTATATCTCCAGTATCATATAATGTGTTCAGCAGTCTGGTGACTTGCTCTAGTCCAAATTCTTCTAAAGCTTTAATCATTTCTGTTGTGATGTTATCTGCACCGGGGGCCTTGCCAGCTTTCATATGCTTAAGAACATTTCGAACCTCCATCTCCAAAATTGGCGGTCCTTCATTATTAAATCTAATATCATACTGTTCGTCTCTGTTATCATCATAAAGTTGTTTCACATAATCTGTCCATACCTGTAGAATCTGGTCTTTTTCTATTATGATTTTGCCATCTTCAGTTTTTAGACAGCCTGTTGATGTACTTGTTCTTTTATTAGTAAGTTCCTGAATTCTTTTGTGCACTAATTTGGTATTTTGACTGTTGTGTTGGCTTTCAATTTCTGAGCACTTTTCCTCAAGCCATTTTTCTTTTGCCTCCTTACATAATGTTCTGACTTGTCTGTGAATTTCTTCATATTTGACAGAATTATTTTTGTTGAGTCTTCTTGTTTCCATGAGTTGTAAAATTTCTGTAGTCATCCATTTCTTACGACCCACCTTCTTTAATTTTGGAATAGTTGTTTCTGCAGCCACATTGATTGAATTCTTCAACGTTTCCCATTGATCATCCACATCCTGGAATAGGATCTCTAGATCGGACAAAATTTCAAATCTGTTCTGTACTTCTATGTTGAATTTGTCTTGTATTTCCTTGTCATTACTCAATGTACATAAATCATATTTAGTGTTTCCTGTTATATACTTGACTTTCTTCAACTTTATCCTCAATGTTCCTGTGAGTAATCTGTGGTCACTATAACAATCAGCACTGGGAACTGTTTTGCTATTGTTAATGCGTTTCTAAATCTTCTGCTAATCAGAATGTAGTCAATCTGGTTTCTAATCCTGCTATCTGGACTCCTCCATGTCCATAATCTTCTAGGGTGTTGTTTGAACCAGGTGTTTCCTACAATCATTTCCTGTTCTTTTGCCCACTCTACGAGTCTGTATCCTCTTTCATTTCTCTCTCCTAAACCATAGTTTCCTACTGTGTAGCTATCTCCTTGATTTCCTACTTGTGCATTGAAGTCCCCTATTATGATGTTTATTTCTGACTTTTTACATTTCTTTAAGGCAGACTCAATGTCGTTATAAAATTCTTCTACACTATCTTCACTGGATTCTCCTGTTGGGGCATATACTTGAATAATATTTATGCTAAAAGGTCTGCCACTTTACTTAACTAGTAGAACTCTGTCCGACACGGCCCAATATCCTTTAAGCGAATCATGATATACTAGGCACTTTTAAAGAGGTAGTTTGACGTTGCTTTCCTCTATGGCAGTGATCTTACTGATCGGTGACCGCAGCCATTGGCTCAAGTAGAGCTCTTCTGCCTGCCGTCGTATAATTCGAGACCATGACCCACAATATCTGTCGGCTGCCCTCAAAATTACATCCACCACCTGCCTTCCTTGGCTTCTTTTGAAAACTTCCAATAAAAGGAACACAATATAACATCACATATTCCACAGGGAAACACTATTCACGGGGAATCCAAAGGAAATCACACGAAATCCAATGAAAAAACAAAAAATAGCGTCCCTCCGAAAAGTAACGCATTTTAATGGTCATATTACCTATTAACTGGTGTGGTAGAATTAAACAAAGTGTTCATTTTGAATGAATTATGCTCCATGGGTTGGTCAGAAGAAGTCGTCGTAGGCATTCAGGCAAGCATCTCATTGCTTAATTTGGCGGAGAATGCCGTCCGTAAGAAAGGATTGTGGTTGCTCACTGAACCAAGAGTTTAAAACGTTCATTACGTCTGTATCTGTGTGAAAACGTTGCCCCTTGAGGGCCAATTTTAGAGGTCCGAACAAATGAAAATCACCTGGTGACAAATTACGACTATAGGCTGGATGTTGCAGAATTTCCCACTTCTTCCTTGCTAATGTTTCCTGTACAATCTTTCCAACATGCGGACGAGCATTATCGTGCAACAAAATAACAACGCGAGAAAGCTTGCCCGGTCGTTTATTCTTGATGGCTTTTTGCAGCTTGTCTAGTGTTTGCAAGTAGTGGGTAGAGCTGATGTTGACACAAGGTTCTTCAAAGTCAGCTAATAATAGCACTTTATGGTCACAAAATGCGCTCAGCATAACCTTACCAGCTGAAGCTGTGACTTTAATTTTTTGGTTTTTGGTGATCCAGCATGTTTTCATTGCATGCTCTCTCTTTTGCTGCTCGGCTCAAAGTGGTGACACCATGATTCATCGCCTGCCACTATGCGGAAGAGAAATGCATCACCCTCCACTCTGTAACGCACCAAGTGGTTCAAACACCATCCCATGTGTTCCTCTTTTTGGTGGTCGGTCAACATCCGTGGCACCCCACTATGAACACACCTTCCGATATTGCAGTTTCATACGAACCACATTTTGTATTGTCCCAATTGACACTTCAAATTCTTTCACTAACGAACGTATGCTTCGACAACGGTTCATCTGTATTGCTGCATCAATTTTGGAGATGGGTTTTTATTCTATTTTATTTTATTTTATTTGATGGAGAACTTAGTGACAGCTGGCAAGATCGAAGGGAACAGACCAAGAGGAAGACCGAGAGGAAAATACCTGGATGGCTTGGCCACATGGCATGAACGAGACAGGAACACTGAGTTGATCCACGACTCTGGTGATCGAGTGAAATGGCGAATCATGACCGCCCACGCTTTCCGGCATGGCACATGATTGATTGATTGATTTTATTCTTGCAACAATATGCGCTTGACCCGGCCGCCAAGATCTTTCGTGAACTAACTTCCTTTCCGAAACATTCCTGCCCAGTCTGTCACTGTTGTCTTCGACACACATTTGTTACCGTACGCTGTCTGCATTCTTCGATGAATGTCCACTGGTCGAGACCCTTCAAATGAAAGAAACTGAATCACCACTCTTTTAGCTTCTTTGGATGGATTTTGGATCAACCCGGCCATTTTCTCAACGGTCAGAAACATAACCTATGCATCATGGGACGAAAAGCACGTGCTCTTTTATTCATTGGTCAGTACTTATCACATGACTATGACATGATCATGTTCAACATACCCAATTACGCGCGGTGCGGCACGAACAGATTTCATATGAACGCCCCTTATAATACAAAGACGATGATGTCTGCTACCATATTATGATTTGCATATCCTTTACAGGACATCGCTGTCAACATCAGCATCTTTCAGCTGATTGTTGATTTCTTGTCAAGATTACGTTCAGTAGTTTGCCATTGCTTTCTGAACAACCGGCTCCATATTCTCATAAGTCATTGGCGCGACTCGAACCGCTTCCAATTCTCGTGCGCTCACGTCAACCACGAGAGTATTCGGGGTTACGGAGAAAGCTGCAAGATACTCGGCAGGGAGACCGACTATACCATATTAACAACTGTTAATCATAACTGTGAATCACCCCTACTTCCCATTTTCCGCCTTCCATTTTTGTTTCGTCCAATTTGTTTGGCATTAAATCTGTTATATTCTATAAGGTTATCATTAATTAGTAGCTATTATTTCTGTTTACTTTCTGGAAAGTATGTTTCAATAGCTATATGCATCAGTTACAATATTATAGCTGCTATAGTATATTCCATGGGAGACAATCATATACACATTGTCCGTATATGCAACAAAGGGACACAATAATAATAACTTCTTGTTTTGAAAAATCGGAAGTCTGTTTATTTAAGTACATTATAACTATATAATCAGCTTGGGATCTGATAGTAAAAGGTAACTATTCATTATGAGAAGACAACAAATATTGAAAATTGTTTAAATTTATGAAATAAACGACATGTGATTCTCTTCGACACATAATATCCTACTCCAATGACTGTGTACAGGGGCACATAATATGTAAAATTTTATTTCATGTTTTGTATGGTTGTCTTAAGATTCTTTTATTATATTTTGACAGGTGCATGACATGCACCTTGTAAATGAATAGGATAACAACAGAGTTCCCACCTTCTAATATTTCCGTTACAAGATAAACCAATTTGCAAGTCGCACACACGTCAGAACAATTGTTAACTGAGAAAACAAGGCAGCAGGAATACATCACCGAACACTAAATAGCCACATAAAACTACTTATTATTATAGTCCATGCCTTGTGGCGTTAGTGATCCCATCTGTTTATAACCATCTGTCTCTTGTGCTGTCAATCATTTCTGGTACTGATAGTCCTCCATTACATGACGTGACATTGTCCAGCATCTTCACTCTTGTCGTGTATTTGTCCTCCATGCCATGACGTGACATTATCCAGCATCTTCTCTCTTGTCCTGTATTTGTCCTCCATGTCATGACGTTATAATATCCGGCATCTTCTCTCTTGTTGTGTATTGGCCAAGTTGGTCATTTTAACTAATTCGGTGCCCAAAAATAATAATACTGTTCGTATTTCGCCAGATGTAACTTTCCATTTTGACAAAAGAATGATCAGTTAATGGGAATTTAAATGATAATACTTGTTCATTAGATGGTATAAGATGGTTGGTCTAAATATATTGTTTCTTTGTCACTGTATCAGTTAGCTACAGCAGACGGAACATGATTTAAGTGAGCAGAGAGTGGATCAATCATCTTGTGCCATGGCAACATGAGTTGGCGGTCGTATTTCGCCATCTCACTCCATTACCAGAATCTTCTGATCAGTTATGTGGCTGTCGTATTTCGTCATCTCACTCCATTACCAGAATCTTGGATCAGTTATGGTTTCATGTCTCGATTATGCCATGAGGCCAGACCGTCCAGATATGTATAGCTAAGCTCATTTCCGATAAATCTTGCCAGTTGTCACAATTATTTCTTACAGTTTATTTCTTTCACAAACATCTCGACCATCTACGTTTAATTTCCTGAATCAATTTCTGGTAGAACTTTCTCACTGGTTTCTCTGTCTGTCCGTGGTATTCTTGGCATTTTCCTCACAAACCACATTCCATGTTGCCGTTATATATTCCTTATCGTGTCTGCTTGTTGTCCATATATGCAGAATAGTCCAAGCAAGAACATCGTTTCATGAGTGAAGAAAGCATTACTAAGAGTGATATTAAACTAACAAAAGTGAATCATGTATGCAATCAATCAGGTGCCGTCTCCGCAATGAAGGTTGGCTGCAATGGATCTCCAACACTGTCTGTCTCTTGCCTTGACTGTACATTCTGTCAGGCTGATGTTCGTCCATCTCTTGATGTTATCCTCCCACTTGTATCGTTGTCTACCTCTTGCTCGCTTGCCCTCAACCTTGCCTTCCAGTATGGTTTTATAAGAGTATCATGTCTTTTAAAGTGGCCAAAATATTTCACTTGCCTCCTCTTTATTTCTTTCATCAACTGCCTCTTCATTCCCAGTTTTTCTAGGACCTCTGCATTTGATTGTTTTTGTTTCCATGAAATACGACATATTCGTCTGTATATCCACATCTCCAGGTCCTCTATGCGACTTTATAGTTGCTTGTTCAATGTCCAGGCTTCCGAGCCATACAGTAGCGTTGAATACACGTAGCATTTGACAATTCCCATCTTTAATGCATTATTAATCTCTCTAGATGTTAATACTGATTTCATGCTGTTGAAAGCACTTTTGGTCATTCCTATTCTCTTTTTGATTTCCATTTCACTTCTGCCATCATCTGTTATTATATGTCCAAGATAAGAGAAACTTGTTACTTGTTCTAGTATCTGCCCGTTTACTGTGATGTTCATTGATGACCTTTCCTTTTCACTGCTAATTATCATAGTTTTTGTATTTTGGATGTTAATATCTAAGCCACATTCTGCACTGTGCCTGTTTGCTTCTTCCACTAGGTCTTGCAACTCTTGCTCACTTTCTGCTAGTAACACGGTATCGTCAGCATATCTAAGATTGTTTATGGTTCTTCCATTGATGCTGAGTCCAGGCATTTCAACTTGTTTAAAAATTCTTTCTGTGTATATGTTGAAGAGGCTTGGGGACAGTACACATCCCTGCCGTACTCCTCTTTTTATCTCTATAGGTGACGAATAGTTATTACCGCATCTAATAGACGCCACTTGTTCCCAGTACAAGTTACTAATAAGTCTGATGTCCTTTCCGTCTACTCCTATATCTTGAAGGCACGTAAGTAGTCGTTCATGTTGTACTCTATCAAAAGCTTTCTTGTAGTCTATAAAACAAACATATATACTTTTTTAAACTTCTATATATTTTTCAATTAACATCCTCAAACAGATAATTGCTTCTCTGGTGCCGCTGTTTTTGCGGAACCCAAATTGTTCTTCAGCTACTTCCTCATCTATTTTATGTTGAATTCTTTCTTGTATGACCTTGAGTAGTATCTTAGTTATGTGGCTTATTAAGCTAATAGTTCTGTAATACTCACACTCAACAGCTCTTGGCTTCTTCGATAGTGTGATGAAAATGGATGTTTTCAAATCCTTGGGGATGTACGCAGTATTATATATATCATTACATAATTCTGTGATAGTTTCAATGCCAAAGCTGGATAAGGATTTTATCATCTCTGTTGTTATCTTGTCAGGACCTGCAGCCTTTCCTTCTTTCATCTTTTTAATAGCCTTTTCTACTTCATCCGTTAATATTTTTGGTCCATCTTGAGTATTATACAATGTTGGTCTATTGACTCTGTTGTCCCAGAATAAATCTTCTGTGTATTCTGTATATCTTTTAATTATGTCAGTGTTATTAATTATAGATTCTCAATTTTTCCTCTGATACAACCGTTTCCTGTTATATTATTTTTCTTCTATTTAAATCTTTTATATGTTCATGTAATTCTTTCGAGTTGTGTTTTATTTCCAGATCCTCAATTTCTTTGCAATGTTTCTGCAGCCACTCCTCTTTGGTAACTCTGCACATGTGACGTATTTCTCTGTCTATTACTATATACTCTGGAGTGTTTTTTGCTTTCTCTCAAGATTATGGATAACTGAAGAAAGATTAAATTAAAAGAAACAAAATTATGGATAACAGAAGAAAGAATCATGTATTTAACCTTAAGGCAACAGTCTTGTGCACGTTTTGTTATTTTGCTTTGTCTATATAGCGAGGCAATTAGTTTCAAGTTCGATAAACGTATCTGTCATTAATTAATATGTGTTAGACGTGTACAAAATGTGTGTTGCTGTGTTGAACGTAATGTGTCATGAACTCAATGCACAGACAGTTACATCATTGTAGACGATGAGGTCAAGTTATCAGGTTGTACAACTATGGACACTATTTACTATTACAGGATTTATTATTGTAAGTTTGCCATTGCTATATGAAGTAGAAGTCAATACTGAAGTCAAGTTGACCGGTGTAATTGACCTACCTAATTGTGACACATTCTGTTTAGGATATCTACCAGGTCGTGCCTAACATACTGAGAACAGTTGACCGGTGTAGTTGACCTACCTAATTGTGACACATTCTGTTTAGGATATCTACCAGGTTGTGTCTAAAATACTGAGAACAGTTGACCGGTGTAGTTGACCTACCTAATTGTGACACAATCTGTTTAGGATATCTACCAGATTGTGTCTAACATACTGAGAACAGTTGACCGGTGTAGCTGACCTACCTAATTGTCACACATTCTGTTTAGGATATCTACCAGATTGTGTCTAACATACTGAGAACAGTTGACCGGTGTAGTTGACCTACTTAGTTGTGACACATTCTGTTTAGGATATCTACCAGGATGTGTCTAACACACTGAGAACAGTTGACCGGTGTATTTGACCTACCTAATTGTGACACATTCTGTTTAGGATATCTGCCAGGGTTTGCCTGCCTACTTGTGACACATTCTGTTTAGGATATCTACCAGGTTGTGCCTACCTAATAAAATGTCACATTCTGTTTAGGATATCTACCAGGTTGTGTCTAACATACTGAGAACAGTTGACCGGTGTAGTTGACCTACCTAATTGTGACACATTCTGTTTAGGATATCTACCAGGATGTGTCTAACACACTGAGAACAGTTTACCGGTGTATTTGACCTACCTAATTGTGACACATTCTGTTTAGGATATCTGCCAGGGTTTGCCTGTCTACTTGTGACACATTCTGTTTAGGATATCTACCAGGTTGTGTCTAACATACTGCCACATGGTGGTCACGCCCACACGCACCACCTAATGTAAATTAGGAGATTCCCAGTCTAACAATAGAATGACTTGACGACTAGAAACTTAGGACGACGTAATCATCGTCAGGGACAGCAGAAGGTGACTTCGAGAAAGGAGATCAAGACGGCTGTGTGTGTTTTTCCCTGAAAGCTCCGTGAGCAAAAGGATTGATCATTTAGGGCAAGGCATTGTTACTGAGGAAGGGATATCGCCTGTTTATATATAGCATTCTTGTCATACTAAGGACCGGGACATATATCAAGTATAGATAACGAGTTAACGAGTTATTTTTGGACATTAGCTGCAATATGCTTTAGGAGATTGGGTAATTATAGAATTAGATGAACAGCCAAGTTTGTATTAACATATATAACGTCCCGTACCCGTGTCAGGGTCCCGTTTTATGATACATCAGTGTTGTGTTCAGTTTGTCTAAAAGAGAGCAGATCCGAAATAAAAGGATTTATCTCAAAATTATACCAGTCTTCAAGGTGAACGACTTTTGTTACATAAATTCATTGAAGTTTGAGTTTTAATGCTTCGGCGGTTGAATGCACGTCGAGACACATACTGAGAACAGTTGACCGGTGTAGTTGACCTACCTAATTGTGACACATTCTGTTTAGGATATCTACCAGATTGTGTCTAACATACTGAGAACAGTTGACCGGTGTAGTTGACCTACCTAATTGTCACACATTCTGTTTAGGATATCTACCAGATTGTGTCTAACATAAGGAGAACAGTTGACCGGTGTAGTTGACCTACTTAATTGTGACACATTCTGTTTAGGATATCTACCAGGATGTGTCTAACACACTGAGAACAGTTGACCGGTGTATTTGACCTACCTAATTGTGACACATTCTGTTTAGGATATCTACCAGGATGTGTCTAACACACTGAGAACAGTTGACCGGTGTATTTGACCTACCTAATTGTGACACATTCTGATTAGGATATCTGCCATTGTTTGCCTGCCTACTTGTGACACATTCTGTTTAGGATATCTACCAGGTTGTGCCTACCTAATAAAATGTCACATTCTGTTTAGGATATCTACCAGGTTGTGTCTAACATACTGAGAACAGTTGACCGGTGTAGTTGACCTACCTAATTGTGACACATTCTGTTTAGGATATCTACCAGGATGTGTCTAACACACTGAGAACAGCTGACCGGTGTATTTGACCTACCTAATTGTGACACATTCTGTTTAGGATATCTGCCAGTGTTTGCCTGTCTACTTGTGACACATTCTGTTTAGGATATCTACCAGGTTGTGTCTAACATACTGCCACATGGTGGTCACGCCCACACGCACCACCTAATGTAAATTAGGAGATTCCCAGTCTAACAATAGAATGACTTGACGACTAGAAACTTAGGACGACGTAATCATCGTCAGGGACAGCAGAAGGTGACTTCGAGAAAGGAGATCAAGACGGCTGTGTGTGTTTTTCCCTGAAAGCTCCCTGAGCAAAAGGTTTGATCATTTAGGGCAAGGCAATGTTACTGAGGAAGGGATATCGCCTGTTTATATATAGAATTCTTGTCATACTCAGGACCGGGACATATATCAAGTATAGATAACGAGTTAACGAGTTATTTTTGGACATTAGCTGCAATATGCTTTAGGAGATTGGGTAATTATGAGAGGAAAAATGACATAGCATTTTTTGGGGGGAGGGGGCATTATGCCACATGGTGGTCACGCCCACACGCACCATCTAATGTAAATTAGGAGATTCCCAGTCTAACAATAGAATGACTTGACGACTAGAAACTTAGGACGACGTAATCATCGTCAGGGACAGCAGAAGGTGACTTCGAGAAAGGAGATCAAGACGGCTGTGTGTGTTTTTCCCTGAAAGCTCCCTGAGCAAAAGGTTTGATCATTTAGGGCAAGGCATTGTTACTGAGGAAAGGATATCGCCTGTTTATATATAGCATTCTTGTCATACTCAGGACCGGGACATATATCAAGTATAGATAACGAGTTAACGAGTTATTTTTTGGACATTAGCTGCGATATGCTTTAGGAGATTGGGTAATTATGAGAGGAAAAATGACATAGCATTTTTTTGGGGAGGGGGCATTATGCCACATGGTGGTCACGCCCACACGCACCACCTAATGTAAATTAGGAGATTCCCAGTCTAACAATAGAATGACTTGACGACTAGAAACTTAGGACGACGTAATCATCGTCAGGGACAGCAGAAGGTGACTTCGAGAAAGGAGATCAAGACGGCTGTGTGTGTTTTTCCCTGAAAGCTCCGTGAGCAAAAGGTTTGATCATTTAGGGCAAGGCATTGTTACTGAGGAAGGGATATCGCCTGTTTATATATAGCATTCTTGTCATACTCAGGACCGGGACATATATCAAGTATAGATAACGAGATAACGAGTTATTTTTGGACATTAGCTGCAATATGCTTTAGGAGATTGGGTAACTATAGAATTAGATGAACAGCCAAGTTTGTATTAACATATATAACGTCCCGTACCCGTGTCAGGGTCCCGTTATATGATACAGCAGTGTTGTGTTCATTTTGTCTAAAAGAGAGCAGATCCGAAATAAAAGGATTTATCTCAAAATTATACCAGTCTTCAAGGTGAACGACTTTTGTTACATACATTCATTCAAGTTTGAGTTTTAATGCTTCGGCGGTTGAATGCACGTCGAGACACATACTGAGAACAGTTGACCGGTTAGTGGACCTACCTAATTGTGACACATTCTGTTTAGGATATCTACCAGGTTGTGCATACCTAATTGTGACACATTCTGTTTAGGATATCTACCAAGTTGTGCCTACCTAATTGTGACACATTCTGTTTAGGATATCTTCAAGTATGTGCCTACCTAATTGTGACACATTCTGTTTAGGATATCTACCAGGTTGTGCCTACCTAATTGTGACACATTCTGTTTAGGATATCTTCCAGGTTGTGCCTACCTAATTGTGACACATTCTGTTTAGGATATCTACCATGTTGTGCCTACCTAATTGTGACACATTCTGATTAGGATATCTACCAGGTTGTGACTACCTAATTGTGACACATTCTGTGTAGGATATCTACCAGGTTGTGCCTACCTAATAAAATGTCACATTCTGTTTTGGATATCTACCAGGTTGTGTCTAACATACTGAGAACAGTTGCCCGGTGTAGATGACCTACCTAATTGTGACACATTCTGTTTAGGATATCTACAAGGTTGTGTCTAACATACTGAGAACAGTTGCCCGGTGTAGATGACCTACCTAATTGTGACACATTCTGTTTAGGATATCTACCAGGTTGTGTCTAACATACTGAGAACACTTGACCGGTGTAGTTGACCTACCTAATTGTGACACATTCTGTTTAGGATATCTACCAGGTTGTGCCTACCTAATTGTGACATATTCTGTTTAGGATATCAACCAGATTGTGCCTACCTAATTGTGACACATTCTGTTTAGGATATCTTCAAGTATGTGCCTACCTAATTGTGACACATTCTGTTTAGGATATCTACCAGGTTGTGCCTACCTAATTGTGACACATTCTGTTTAGGATATCTACCAGGTTGTGCCTACCTAATTGTGACACATTCTGTTTAGGATATCTACCAGGTTGTGCCTACCTAATTGTGACACATTCTGTTTAGGATATCTACCAGGTTGTGCCTACCTAATTGTGACACATTCTGTGTAGGATATCTACCAGGTTGTGCCTACCTAATAAAATGTCACATTCTGTTTAGGATATCTACCAGGTTGTGTCTAACATACTGAGAACAGTTGACCGGTGTAGTTGACCTACCTAATTGTGAAACATTCTGTTTAGGATATCTACCAGGTTATGTCTAACATACTCAGAACAGTTGACCGGTGAAGTTGACCTACCTAATTGTGACACATTCTGTTTAGGATATCTACCAGGTTGTTTCTAACATACTGAGAACAGTTGACCGGTGTAGCTGACTTACCTAATAGTGACACATTCTGTTTAGGATATCTACCAGGTTGTGCCTACCTAATTGTGACACATTCTGTTTAGGATATCTACCAGGTTGTGCCTACCTAATTGTGATACATTCTGTTTAGGATATCTACCAGGTTGTGCCTACCTAATTGTCACACATTCTGTTTAGGATATCTACCAGGTTGTGCCTACCTAATTTTGACACATTCTGTTTAGGATATCTACCAGGTTGTGCCTACCTAATTGTGACACATTCTGTGTAGGATATCTACCAGGTTGTGCCTACCTAATAAAATGTCACATTCTGTTTAGGATATCTACGAGGTTGTGTCTAACATACTGAGAACAGTTGACCGGTGTAGTTGACCTACCTAATTGTTGCACATTCTGTTTAGGATATATTCCAGGTTGTGCCTAACATACTGAGAACAGTTGACCGGTGTAGTTGACCTACCTAATTGTTGCACATTCTGTTTAGGATATCTTCCAGGTTGTGCCTAACACACTGAGAACATGTGATGAAGGAAGACGATTGTTTCGGTTCATTGTGTTAAACATAATACAGAGAGCTACTCATTGGTTAGCAAGCCCCTGACACTTGAACTGGCCGATATTAGCATTCTACTTACATTCCACATTTGTCAATTAAGACGGATGATAGACCTTTCAAATCATAACCGCCATCAGCATTATGTGCCAAGCCAATAAGCGTGGACGTTCACGGCTCGCCATCTCACACAGTCACCAGTCTTGTGTCATATCCCCATTATGCCATGTGGCCGAGCCTTTCGTGTATTTCATTCCCCTCTGTCTTTTCCTTGCTCTTTTCCCATCAATTTTGCCACTTGCTACTAAGTTTTCTTGTGTATTTATCTTCATAACGTGCTGATAAATTCATGACTGTCAGTAAATATCTGGGTGGCTTGATCGCATGGAATGGTCGGACAAGAACACAGAGCTGATCCATGTAAATATATGGATGGCTTGATCACATGGAATGGTCGGACAAGAACACAGAGCTGATCCATGACTCTGGTGACCGTATATGATGGCGAAACATGACCGCCCACGCTTACAGGCTTGGCACGTGATGATGACGAGTATACTCTTGTGGAGTGTACAATTGTGTACATTATCTCTTATGTAGTATATTGTTTTGTAGTTTACTGTTGTGTTCTATATCCGTGTGTAGTATACTCTTGTGTAATATACCCCTTGTGTAGAATATTCTTGTGAAGTATACCCCGTTGTGATATACCTCTTGTGTACTGTATGTTTTGTGTAGTATACCTCTGTGTACTGTATCACATTGTGTGCTATATCTCTTGTGTACTGTATGTTTTGTGTAGTATACCTCTGTGTACTGTATCACATTGTGAAGTATACTCTTGTGTTGTGTACCCTTGTGTAGTATACCACGGTGTGCTATATGTTTTGTGTAGTATACCTCTGTGTACTGTATCACATTGTGAAGTATATTCTTGTGTTGTATACCCTTGTGTAGTCTTGCCTTGTATATTATTCCTATTGGTAGCATACCCAAGTTAGAATATATTTACTGGGTGTTTATAAAGCCTCACTACACTTTGTATGTGTAACAAATTTGAAAACAAAAAACAAACAATTATGTCTTCAGTCGATAACACCATTCTGATTGGAGTGCACATAATTACCTCAGCAGACGACAGGCATTCGATGCATACTACTTCGTGATGGACTGTGGAGCACATTTTTTGATGACATCATGTACTTCATGTTTCAGATTTGTTCTAAATACAAATTGTAGTGAGACTTTACAAACACCCGGTGTATTGATTATTGTTCTGGCCTCAGCTCTATAGCTAAAGCTTTTTAGGCTAAAGGCAAGAGGCAGTAATTAACCGGGCTGTATTTTCACAACATTCCTGAACCATTGTGTCTGTTTTCTCTCTATAGTATTCAATGCAGGATGGGTACCTATATTTCAATTTGATCATTTCTAATTGTGCGAAGCCTCGAGTGAAGCTGGCAGGTTCTTCTCAAGCATCTTCGTGCAAGATATAATGAGTTTGTTCCCTTGTGATTTAGACAGAAACATTTAGAAAAATGAGGCTACTATCATAAAAGAAGTTTGAGAACAAAAGAATCAAGCTGAGAATTTATTATACTTGACAACAAAAAGAAAGACACAGACAACAGTTATATGACACATGGTGATTGGTTGTCGGTGGGGAGAGCAAGTTGACAGTGAATATTATCAGCACTCACTTTGGATGGTTAGACACAGACATTGTGAAAGACTTCACTGATGACTCTGCTCCTACAGGAGTTTAAAGTAAAATGATACTATTGACAAATTTCATCAAAGTTAAATACAGTAATATAATAACTTTGACTAATACACAAAATAGAGCACAAACCCATGTTTATATTTTTATGTTTATTGCTGTTATAACTCAGATCACACACCGTATCAAACAAATCATTATGTTTAACAATGTAACACCATAAAGTGTTTCAATATAGCAAACACACAAACATGTATTATTTACAGAATGTTACTCAGAGAAATGAGCAGGCTGACAGATTGCAGGTACAGCTATTGAGGAGGACAGACGAGCCATCGATCAGTCTGATATACTGAATGCTCTACGAGAAGTAAGTCGGTTGTGAGAACCAAGTGATGGCTGTGAACCTACAACCATGGTCATAATGTGAGAACAGCAAGTTAAAAGAGGTGAGGCCAAACAAGAAAACTGCAGGAAGCCAAAGAAGATGAATAAACCAACACAGAACTGGTGTCGTTAGCTGCTACATGCTGTGGGATTTACTGAGGAGGGGATCCGAGCATCTATAGACTGAATGATTGGATGAGCAATGAGGATGATCTGTTGACTAACTAACTAACTCAGAGAAAGAAACTTGACTTTGAAAACAACAGACAGCCCTCGGGAGACAGACCAAAGTGTAAGTCCACGACTACTTGACCTGGTTTTATCAATATACATTGTCCATCGGAGCATTGGGTTGGAGTCTGTTGACAACGAAATATCTAAATTTCATGGCGGAGACACGACCAGCCTAACCCCAGCCAGTCCGTGTGTGCTGTGCTAAACCATGACCTGGGTACATTCTAATATCCTTATCCGCAGTTGTGAAGCTCCAGTACCGGTCTTACACGCAACTGGTTTTTGGACAAGGAGAGGGGAAGGAGGGCACTACAGCACAAGCCCCGTGGAAATTATACACTGGTGCGGGGCTGGGAGAAAAGTCTACAACAACCTCATTCTGATAGACAAATGTCCCTTTCAGGGCTTAGATCACCTGAACACAAATGCTTGGGGACCTAAGATAAACCGCAGCTTGCCAGAGATTTCACAAACAACCTTAATCAATAAACATTTGAATACTGATAGATAATCATTATTTACATTTTTAAAAACAAATATACAATTGCCAACCGCCACTGCCATATACTGCTAGTATAGTACCTTGTGGTGTATGGCAGGGAAGACTTTGAGCCTGAGGTATTAAGGCCGCCTGGCTAGAGCACTCGCCGCAAACTGTGCAGGTTAGGATTTCATTTTTGCCCCCGACAGAAGATTATCCCACACCTTACCGAGGATTCGAACCCGGGTCTCCCGGAGGAGAATCCGGCGTTCTAGCCACTCGGCCAGCCGCTCCTCAATACAAATACAACATGCTCACTTTACGAAACATGTTCAAGAAAAAGCTATAATTCTCTCTCTCTCTCTCTCTCTCTCTCTCTCTCTCTCTCTCTCTCTCTCTCTCTCTCTCTCTCTCTCTCTCTCTCTGTCTCTGTCTCTCTCTGTCTCTCTCTCGCTCCCCCCCCCCCCCCCAAATAAAAAAGTAAATACAATTTTAAAAAAAAGAAAAAAAGATAAGCATCAGCCATCATTTAGTTATTCAACATTGCTGTAAAATGCAGGTTTTGCTCGCCTCTTGAATAAAGGCAGCCTAATACAAGTTAGTTGCATGGCCTTTAAGGGACGTTTTAATCAACCCCAGTATTTATTGGCTATTTGTAATATACTAGGCAATGTTAGTTCAATGGCTTGCTATTGCTTTCCAAATGGCTAACGCCTCATACCATCAAAATCAATGCAAAATGGTCGTTGCAGGTGATTTCAAACCCTCACCTTGGTATGTGCAGGGAATTCTGAAACTGTCTTCTAAGCCACAGCACTTGTCTTGCAAATTAATGACTCGTTTCAAACCATATACGGGTATAAGACAACATATTATATAGTTTCACACAGACAATGGATACTGGGTAAATAATATTGATCCAGGGTTGATCACAAAATAACTAAATCCTCATAAGGAAACATGACCAACCCAGTCATAATCTCAGCTGGGTGCTGTTAAACTCCACGAATGCTTTACCTGGTCTTTATCAAAATGCATCTGTGAGGTCTTCCTCAAAGAAAAGTCTCTAAACTAACTTCACATAGTATTTCAGTACTGGACTGGAAGAAAAGTCTCTAAACTAACTTCACATAGTATTTCAGTACTGGACTGGAAGAAAAGTCTCTAAACTAACTTCACATAGTATTTCAGTACTGGACTGGAAGAAAAGTCTCTAAACTAACTTCACATAGTATTTCAGTACTGGACTGGAAGAAAAGTCTCTAAACTAACTTCACATAGTATTTCTGTACTGGACTGGAAGAAAAGTCTCTAAACTAACTTCACTTCCACAGATGCAAGCCTATACCACGTGACCACCAACTACGTAGACTACACAAGTTAAAAGTTTCTAATTAAAATTGTCTGCCACAGGATTCACAAACAAACAAAGCTAAAACCACTGTACACTTGACAACCAGAATGTTCTAGACAATCCTAGTTACTATCAATAACGCGTCTGTGAATGCTGTTTCTTCTCAGCCTGCTCAAAAATCCTGCGATTGTTAGTCTCCCTGCAGGCCTTCGGTCAAGGAGTTTCAATAGCAACTCTCTGAGGATTGAGAAAGATCAAATACACATAAATACATCTATGCGAGAATCGACAAAGATCAAATAAATATATTTACATGTATGGGGATTGAGAAAGATTAAACAAATTCATTTACTTCTCCTTACTTCTCTTTGAATAGTGAGACAGATCAAATAAAAGTAACCATAAATATTACCACAAAAAGAGTAAACACTCGCTGTGTAATATATAGTGTACAATTTAAAGATATCATTATCATGTACCATGCCAAGCAGTGCCAGTGACCATATTCCGTCCCAAACATCTGCCCTTCTGTGTGTTTTATGTCCAGAAAAAAGATCTAAAGTAACCCTTGGTCACTTGAGATACTCAGTTGTGTTGTTGGCATCTTCATCCTAAAAGACACAAAGGGACTTCAAAGTGGTTGAATGCAAGAGGCTGGACGTCATTAGACTGAGTTCCTTCCCTTAGTCCCATTCTTCTTTCCGAGGCGCAGTCTCCAAAGAAGGAGAGGAAGGAGAATTCATAAGAAAAAATAAGAAAGAAGTAGAAGTGAAAGATAATGATGATTATCACACCGTCTAAGATTTGTCTCAGACTTTTTGTATTGTTATTGAGTATATACTATCGTCTCCATAATGAAGATTGTTTATACTATAACCCCCAACTAATATTCCTGGTCTATCTTTGATCTTTCGTTATTATTTGTCTATATAGAGGTTATAGATAGATACCCGGTGGCGACAGACATCCCTGTTTTACTCCTCGCTTTATCTTGCCGTCAGGTTTCCTAATTTTTTCAAATGTAGCCTGGACAGTGGAATTTAAATTTATACTATATGCTCAATCGTCCTCCTATTTTTCACCCTTGTCTGAAAAGGCTAGGCATTCAACCTGCCACCCCACGATTAGGAGGATCTTAATATCACCAGATTCCTTATTTGTACACATTCACAAAGCTGATTCGAACCCGGTGTACTTCAGTCAGAGGCGTACGCCTTATCCAAGCTACTCACTATTCTCCCATGAGACTGTTTATCTCGCTCAGTTCCAAGTAGGACATGTGTGATTGACTCTCATCCTTCAAACCCAGGCATGGAGTAATGTATTCTCAAACTTTTTACATTTGGTCATAACATACTAAAGATCTGGCAACCATAGAGGCCACTCCCATTCTTTAAAAGTCTAGAACTCGTAATTTTTCTTGGTGGTTACTTTCTACTCAGACATCTGCTGCTAACAACTTCTATGGCTAAAATAGTTAATAATAGTGCAAGTTCACTCAACATAAACTCTTAACAAACATTAAACAAAATCAAAACAATGTTTTCCCGTAGTGAATTTGAATAACGAAGACTCAAACCATAGAATGTACGATTTATTGCCTGGAATATTTAGCTGCATCTCGTCAGGTACATACTGCAGATGTCACACAACGTAGAGTAAACTAAATACATGGTTCAATCTGAAATATACACATGTACGCACAGTAATATCAGTTGTTGTTTACCATGGTAATGTTAATGGTAGTCAATTTAAAATGGCCATGGTAAACAACTGATATTACTATGCGAACATGAGTATATTTCAGCTTGAACGATGTATCTAGTTATTTTTACTCTACGTTGTGTGACATCTGCAGTATAAACCTGACGAGATTCAGCGGCATATGCCAGGCAAGAAATCGTACATGTTATGGTTTGTGTTCTCGTTATTCAAATTAAACAAATTGTAAACTGGGATTCAATCATACACCGTTTTTTGTTTAGTCGACATCTAATGTTTGTTTGGCACTGAAACTGTTAATGTGAGTGTTCGTGAGTAAGTTGTCTGTGTATATTAATGTATTGTCTGTGTATATTAATGTATTGTCTGTGTATATTAATGTATTGTCTGTGTATATTAATGTATTGAATGTGTATATTCATGTATTGTCTGTGTATATTAATGTGTTGCATGTGCGTTCATGAGTGAGTAAGTTGTCTGTGTATATTAATGTATTGTCTGTGTATATTAATGTATTGTCTGTGTATATTAATGTATTGTATTTGTATATTAATGTATTGTCTGTGTATATTAATGTATTGTATATGTATATTAATGTATTTTATGCATGCCTCTGTTGTGTGCTGGCTTCGTGGCGAAGAGTTACGAACGCAGTTCGTAATACCGCATACGTGCATTCGAAACATAACTGCGGGAGTTTTGACGTCAGACCGTCTTGCGTTGGTTATTTTTTTTTTTTTACGAAATGGTATGGGTGTCGGCCGTTCAGAAAGAAATAGCAAACTTCTGAACGTAAACTTGCCAAGAGATCACAACAAACAACAAAAAAGTCTGTGGTTGACTGCGACGTCTTGTGAAGTATATGCAACTAAGTTTTTAAACTAACTTAGTCGTGTATGTGTGGTTATGTCAATGTTTGTGTGTGTTCGTGATGGCAAAGAAAACCAGCAATACCTGGTGTGTTCAGGAAGATCCCGTCGTTTCCTCGCTTCGTAGTAGTAGTCGATACCGTCGTCGGGGTCTGTTTCCAGTACCAAGGCCCACATGACAACTCCCAGAGAGAAGGCGTCCATCTGCACGTGAACAAAATAACTATCATGAACACAACTGTTTTCATGTGACCTCGATGATACACAAGATTTATTATAGGAATAGTTAAATATGAAAAATACAGAAGAAGAATGGGAAACTCTAGTCATTGTTAGGAAGTCGCGTGGTCAAAATGTTAAAATCACTCGCTCTTATACTTCCGGTGCGCTGATGGTGATGTAGGGGGTTTTCTCCCTAAACTTGTGAGTTGAACTTAAACATTCACTTCTGATCCTTGACTTGGGGATGTAAATTAAAAGTAACTCAGAACGTAACTTTGGTCCTTCCATTCTGTTCTTGTTTGTGTGGGCTTATTTCAAGATAAGTTTGGTCCTTCCATTCTGTTCTTGTTTGTGTGGGCTTATTTCAAGATAAGGTTTGGTCCTTCCATTCTGTTCTTGTTTGTGTGGGCTTATTTCAAGATAAGCTTGGTCCTCCATTCTGTTCTTGTTTGTGTGGGCTTATTTCAAGATAACTTTGGTTCTTCCATTATGTTCTTGTTTGTGTGGGCTTATTTCAAGATATGTTTGGTCCTTCCATTCTGTTCTTGTTCGTGTGGGCTTATTTCAAGATAGGTTTGGTCCTTCCATTCTGTTCTTGTTTGTGTGGGCTTATATTCAAGATAGGTTTGGTCCTTCCATTCTGTTCTTGTTTGTGTGGGCTTATTTCAAGATAAGTTTGGTCCTTCCATTCTGTTCTTGTTTGTGTGGGCTTATTTCAAGATAAGTTTGGTCCTTTCCATTCTGTTCTTGTATGTGTGGGCTTATTTCAAGATAAGTTTGGTCCTTCCATTCTGTTCTTAGTTTGTGTGGGCTTATTTCAAGATAAGTTTGGTCCTTCCATTCTGTTCTTGTTTGTGTGGGCTTATTTCAAGATAGGTTTGGTCCTGCCATTCTGTTCTTGTTTGTGTGGGCTTATTTCAAGATAGGTTTGGTCCTTCCATTCTGTTCTTGTTTGTGTGGGCTTATTTCAAGATAACTTTGGTCCTTCCATTCTGTTCTTGTTTGTGTGGGCTTATTTCAAGATAAGTTTGGTCCTTCCATTATGTTCTTGTTTGTGTTGGCTTATATCAAGATAAGTTTGATCCTTCCATTCTGTTCTTGTTTTTGTGGGCATATTTCAAGGTAAGTTTGGTCCTTCCATTCTGTTCTTGTTTGTGTGGGCTTATTTCTTATATAAATGAAGTCCCCTGGCAGATACATCCGTATATGTACAATGTGTTATTCTGCTGCCTGTCATCTCCCAAAGGAGAAAGAGCCCTCAAACATCTCACACCAAACCCTTTGTAGACTTCCTCATAATTACCAGCTGCATATTTCAGCTCACAATTTCAACAAGATGACGTAGGCAATCTGACACTAGGCTTCCCTCGTCGCCTTATGCTTGGTAGGCTACAGTGATACTATTCTTAGCTTCCTTTATGGTGCCGGTAGCACACGTACGGTAAAGTAGTCCCCCACCTAATCTACGTCAATGGCATACTGTAGTTGGGAGTAAACATTTTCTGTTGTCCACGACTGTCCTTCCCCATCTATATCATACTGTAGTTGGGAGTGGACATTTTCTGTTGTCCGCGCCTGTCCTTCCCCATCAATTCTTCGTCGAGAGCATGCTGTAGTTGGGAGTGGACATCTCCTGTTTTCCGCGCCTCCCCTCCCCTACCTATGTCCAGAACATTCTGAATATTATCTGGTAGCCTTTGTATACCCCGTACTGTGGCGAAGGCGTCACGAAAGCGATTCGTAATCCCGAATTCAGCGTTCGAAACACAGTTTGGGAGACCGCCTTGCACTGTTTGTATTTTATACAATGGTATGAGTGCTGGTCGTTCAGAAAGCTATGGCAAACTACTGACAGTGAACTTGCTTATAATCACAAATAGCCAATTGAGGTCAGTGTGGCCGAATGGATACGAGCGCTGGTTCTTAGATTTCCGGTGTACTGATGCCGAGGTAGCGGGATCAAACCTTACACCGGTCAGTTGGACTAAAATGTTAACTTATCGCCCTTGAGTTTGTGACGTAAATTACAAGTGCCTCTGAAGTCGGAGCGGATTCTCCTGATGGAGGACACCAATAATAGGGAAATCTAATCTACACGCAAAAATCAGCCCAGGGCACCAGTAGTAGTAGCTTGAGTTCAAAGCGAGGGAGCGAACGAATTTGAAAAAAAATAACCAGTCAAATCATCCTGGCATTGACAGTGACGTCCTGTAAAGAATATGTAACTCTAATTATGTCTTATCCTCATTTTATGAAGCCTTCTTCACTTTAGAGAATTTACTGGTGACCGAACCCCGACCGCTGGCTTGTAAACTAAGTATTAAATCTAGTACACGGACTATAGTTAAGTCAAGCTCCCTTATACACGTCCTAAAGTACACAGACTATAGTCAAGTCAAGCTCCCTTATACACGTCCTAAAGTACACAGACTATAGTCAAGTCAAGCTCCCTTATACACGTCCTAAAGTACACAGACTATAGTCAAGTCAAGCTCTCTTATACACGTCCTAAAGTACACAGACTATAGTCAAGTCAAGCTCCCTTATACACACCCTAAAGTACACAGACTATAGTCAAGCTATAACTTATACACACCCTAAAGTACACAGACTATAGTCAAGCTATAACTTATACACACCCTAAAGTACACAGACTATAGTCAAGCTATAACTTATACACACCCTAAAGTACATAGACTATAGTAGTCAAGCTATAACTTATACACGTCCTAAAGTACATAGACTATAGTCAAGTCTAGCTACCTTATACACACCCTAAAGTACACAGACTATAGTCAAGTCAAGCTACCTTATACACACCCTAAAGTACATAGACTATAGTCAAGCTATAACTTATACACACCCTAAAGTACATAGACTATAGTCCAAGCTATAACTTATACACGTCCTAAAGCGTATGGTGCCACGCCCATATTTCTACGGACCGTTCGACAAGCAGTTAGTCACGTGGTTAGCATATCTTCCTATTTTAGACTGGGTTGACCTGATAAGCCCGTTGCATTTAAACAATTCGTTACTATGCGGATTCGAACCCATCGTATACACACCTAACGTAGCTGTACAAGGTAAAAGGCACACACACACACACACACACACACACCACCACGTAATAAATGTAAAAGGTAAAGGTATCCCACAGCAGACACTGGTTCTAGGCCACCACACAAATGAGATCACGTGGCCAGTTCCTTCATCGAAGCCGAACAATATCACCACTATGCACATGGGGAGTTGATATAAATGATGGGAAGGTAAAAGGAATAACATGTTTGGCACACTAAAAGACATGAGGATTTATGTCAGGAGCATGCTGTGTGAAAAAGCGTCATGTGGTAGGCGAGGTAGCAGGCAGTAATCGAATTAGGAAAATATCAAGAAATATATCCAGATATGTCATTTTGAGGGGCGAAATTACTATAGTGAGGGATGAAAGTGCTGAATATAATTGCAGCCAATCATTTCTTTAGAAATCACATTGGACTGGTCGAACAAGCGAGCTTCTTTCAATGAAAGAAACAATCTAAACTGGCAAGTATACGATATAGAAGCTTATAACAGCATACAATAACATTTCAACAAGAAATCTGGGTAAAGGTGGTGATTTTCATATTACGTAAGCATACAGAAAATGTATATGGATATACATAAATGAGTTGGACGAGTAATAAAGCTTTAAAGTATAGTAAATAAACTAACTTACCTTAAAAGGATCCAGTTGCTTATCGTCGGCATGCGCCTTTTCTTTCTGGGGCATAGTAACAAGGTGTACCCCCACAATCTGATTTTTTCACTGTCGTCTGCCCAGGTTCTAGCGCTATGGCTAATCCGAAATCTCCAAGGATGGCATTAAATTCCGCGTCCAAGAAAATATTGTCCAGTTTGACGTCAAGATGTGCGGCTTTGTGCTTGTGTAAGTATCGAAGAGCACAGGCTACTTGACTGCTGCACAGTTCCGACAAGTCTGGAGTGAGATGACCGACATAGGAATACAAAGTTCCTCTAGGGTAGTAATACATACATATTGCAAGGTAATCTGTGCACTGAGCTGCAATGAGACACTTTGTTATGTAAGGATGATCGAAGGATTGCATAAATTGCACCTCGGTCTCGAACGCTTGCATGTTTGAGATTTTACGTTCCTCATCCAGAAGGGTAAACTTCTTCACAACTCTCCTGGCTTCGGGTTTGGCCACGAGTATGGCCAGCACGATCTCCCCGCACATCCCCTCGTCTAACACCTCATCAACTTTGAGCTGGTACTTGGTAAAAACATCCTCTTCGAGCAACCATACCTGGGGAGTGCGCAGAATCGAATCAGACATGATGATAAAATATAATACCTTGATTCAAGAATGATAAATCCAAATCACAAAGCGAACAAATATGAAGTTTCTCCAGAAGAATGCGACCACACACTAACTCTGGGTGTGTTCAGACTGAACTGACTGGTCATACCTCATGGTGGTTTATATATGGTGGTCATCTTTGCAATTAGGGGCCTTTGTTAAGTGACCCTTTCATGGTCAAGTAATAGGCGCGTGCATTCCATTTAACAGCCCCACCACAGTTACAACAGTCTATAGATGTCTACAAGGGATTGGCAACATGAAGGCCGTCCGCCGACGTTTTTATCGTTATGTAAACACGCGGCGCCTGAAGGCGACGGCCAGTGGTCATTACACAATGCATGCCACCTGGGCCACGGGTGATGAGAAAGGAAAACAACTAGCTGACCTGCGTCCGTATCAGCTGATTACCTCAGCTTGGAGAGTGTCATAACATGCTCATTCAGTCGCGTGGAGGATGTCAGCGATTTAGAATCTTTGAAGTCTACAATATTTGCATTGGGGATTAGCAATCCACGTCACCGTTTGTGTTGTTCTCATTAACTAGCCATTGTGCGGTCTTGCCAACAAGTCTTACAATTAATCTAGGGTGACACCTGGAGACCATTGACATCACGTGAGTTAAAATAAATCCCCGGCAAGCATTGGCACTCATAGAATACGGTACAGGAATATAGAGAAGAGAAAACACTAAGAAATATAACATTTGAAAGCATCTTTCCTTTATTATTATATAAACTATGTAATATATATATATATATATGCCTGTCTCTCTGGCCGAGGGTTTAGCAGCTTTCTCCGTAACCCCGAATACTCTCGTGGATGACGTGAACGTATGAGAATTGGAAACGGTTCGAGTCGCGCCAGTGACTTATGAGAGTATGGAGCCGGTCGCTCAGAAAGTCGTGGCGTGCTGATGAGCGTAATCTTCTAGCCTAGGAATCAACATACAGCTGAAAGATGCTGATGTTGACCGCAATATCCTGAAACAGGATGGAAACGCGGGGGAAATATATATATATATATATATATATATATATATATATATATATATATATATATATATATATATATATATATATATTACTATTACTCTTTTATAAAGGATGATCGAACCTGGATGAACATGTCCTAACACGACCTCATCGTGAACCTGTCCTAAAGTCAAGATAAGAGAAACATTACTTGTTCTAGTATCTACCCGTTTTCTCTAAAAGGTTACAGTTAGCTTATTTAAATTATATAAGTCTATATTATATATTGTACTTGTGCATTGTGTGTTTTACTTTGTGGATAGATGACTTTTGTTAGCTCAATGCATAAGTTACATTATTATAGCTGTTATAGTATTTATCATGGAAAACAGTCACAGGTACTCATTCTTTATAGGCTACAAAGGGATACAATAATAACAATTTCTTGTTTTGAAGAAATCCGAAAACTGTTTATTTAAGTACATAAGTATGTAATCAGCTGGAGATCTGTAGGTAACAGTTACATAATGGCTATCAGAAGAAACACTTATTTGAAAATGTATTAAATGTGTGAAATTAACGACATGTGATTCTCTTTGACACATAATATCCTACTCCAATATGTGTGCACAAGGTCAACATTATATCATATTTTGTTCCATGTGTTATATATGGATGGCCTCCTTTATTGGCATCTAAAGCATGCGAAATATTATTTGACAGTTGCACGAAGTGTGTCTTATAATATACTGTTCAGAAAAACAAAAACAAAAAATAAATAAATAAATAATTAAATGTATAGCTATCCGAGGGTGCGTATTTATGAGTTTTATGAGTAAATGTTGGTTCTAGGGTATTTGAAAACCAGCCTCAAATATTCCTTACAGTGTCAAATGCACGTATTGACCTGAATTGCTTTCTTTTTTGTAATCGTTAAAATGCAATGGTGGATAACCTTTATGACCAAATGTTTACCACAGCTCATGATGCGCTCACGTGAAAGCAATAACATTTCGGGCGAAAACTATTCACTCACTACATAACTGAAACCTTATAAAAGGATAATGCTACACAAAACAATTCAATTCATTGTCAAGCAAACATCTATGTCGTCTCTATCTATAAATGTAAGGAACTTTGCTATTGGCCGACTGCATGCAGGCGAAAGTCAAAGTCAGGTTGCCAGGCATCTAAACGTGCATCAGAGTACCATCAGTCGACTTTGGCACCGGTTCCGAGCCTCCGTGTCAAGTGAAGACTTGAATTGCAGTGGACGATCCTGAGTGAAACAGCAGCGGAGGATCGCTTTATTCGACTTTGTCACCTCAGAAACAGATTTACATCATCCTCAACTGTCCAGCCATTGCCTGCAGGACGCCATGTGTCTGATCAAACTGTCCGGAATACACTGCATGACGCTGGACTTCGGGCACAACGGCCTCATCGTGAACCGTCCTAACACGCCACCATCACTAAAAACGACTTCTTTGGGCTAACCAGTATCGTCCCTAGGCAGCAGACAACCAATGGAGATGTGTTTGGTTTAGTGACTAATCTTACTTTTTGTTGCAGCGTCATGACAGTCGGAGAAGCGTCTACCGTGGGTGAAATGAACGTTTTACCCACATTCAGTGTCATGACAGTCGGAGAAGCGTCCACCGTTGGTGAAATGAACGTTTTACCCACATTCAGTGTCATGAAAGTCGGAGAAGCGTCCACCGTGGGTGAAATGAACGTGTTACCCACATTCAGGGTAATGTAGCTCCGCGGAACGGTGGTGGAGGTGCAGTAGTGTGGCGAATGATCAGTTACAGCGGAAGGAGTCAATTGGTTCACATTGAAGGAAGTTTTAATGCGCTACGATACGTCATTGAAATTATTTGACCACATGTCCTTCCACCTTTGGCTACCCAAAGGTCTGTGTTTCAACAGAACAATGTCAAACCCTATTGTGCATGGCTGAAATTCCTGACTGCCAATAACATTTTCAACTTTCCCTGGCCATCCCTGTCTCCAGATATGAGTCCAATTGAACACATATGGGATGAACTGCATAGACGTGTTTGTCGACAAGACGATGCTCCAGCCAATCATCGTGATCTGTTCCAGGCACTCCAGGAAGTGTCGGCAGCCATCCCACAGGCCCACATCAGACGTCTGATCGTATCCATGCCCAGGAAATGCCAGTCGATGATCGATGAAAGAGGAGGCCACACACCATACTCACGGGAAATCCCATACGCCTAAAAACTCTCGTGACCCAGATGCACAGCAACTGTCAATTTATTGTCTGACTCCTAAGATATTCTTGTGTGCAATTTGAACAATTAACTCATTACATTAAAAAGGTTATTGAATAAATAAATCATGGCTATGTGTGTGCCTTCGATATATATGAGCAGTATAGAATAAGGTTACTGTTTAGATCTCACATTCTAATATTTCAGTTACAAGGAAAGGTCATTTGTATATCACACGGTGGTCAAACTGTTATATTATATTATCAAAGAAGTAGGAATCCATCAGCAAACACTTCATGGCACCCTAAATTATCTTCTTCTTATAGTCCATGACCTCTCACGTCAATGATCATATCTGTTTACAACCTTCTCCCTCTTGTTCTGCCAATCATTTCTAATACTGATGATCCTCCATGCCATTGCCCTGAAATTGTCTAGTATCTTCTCTCTTGTCATGTATTTGTGAATTAAGCCGGTAACGGGAATGAGATAGCGTATCAATAAAATTAGAGAAAATGCGGAAAAGCTGTGAACATGTAAACAATATAAAATAACACCGAGTTTCACAACTTGTAATTCTGAGATAAGTAGTACATTTTGTCATGACATTTTTTCATTATCTTTTCGTAGCTGTCAGGTGTTTAATACTTTCATTCATCTCATTCTGTTACATAGAGCAGACTGATCAGAATGACGAGCCCGCCAGAGGACCACAACGACACTCTCTCAAATGTGCGAGGAGGCCGGGACGGGTGAAGAAAATGTAATCCCTGCTGAGGCATCACGCGCAATGCTCAGGAAATCACTGAACACTGCACCAGGCCCAGACGGCGTCCGATATGGGGACCTACAGACGATGTCAGATGATGACAAGGAAGAACTGGGCAGAGAATATAACACCAGTATTCAAAGGGGCTTGGTCAAAGAGGAATGGCTACACAACTACTTTTAACCCCTGCCAAAGCCTAACAAAGACCATTCCAAGATATAGTTAGTTAGTTAGTTAGTCGACAGATCATCCTCATTGCACATCGAACCATTCAGTCCATAAGTGCTCGGATCCCCTCCTCAGCAAATCCCGCAGCGTGTAGCGGCTAACGACGCCAGTTCTGTGTTATCAATCTTCTTTGGCTTCCTGCGTAGTGTTCTTGTTTGGCAACCCCTCTTTTAATTTGCTGCTCTAGCAGTCTGGCCATTGTTGTAGATTCACAGTCATCACTTGGTTCTCGCAAAAGTCTTACTTCTCGTAGAGCATTCAGAATGTCAGCCTGGTCCATGGCGCGTCCGCCCTCCACAGTAGCCTCACCTGCGAGCTTGTCAGCCCGCTCATTTCCTTGTACTCCCGCATGCCCTGGCACGAAGATGAAACTAATCTTTGCCAGCCGAGACCGCTCCAGAGGCAGCAACCATTCTCTTCGGATCGACCCCTCCTCTATCCTCTTGATCATGTTCATTGAGTCGCTAAGGAAACAAGCCCTAGTGAATGTCTGTGTCTCGAGCCATGTTATTGCTTTACTTACTGCCATGACTTCCATGGTCAGGCTACTTGTGGTTTCAGTGAAAGCACCAGAGTCCTCCTTCACAATTCTCCCTCCGGCCCGAGCTGTAAAGGCCCATGAGCTTCTCACATGTCGGACGACCGACCCATCTGTGTAGATGACCGCGTCACTGTCTAGCGAATTCTCGAAAATCAACGCTTGTACTTCAGCCTCCACAGCAGCCGGATTTTCTTGTCTGCATTTCCTATCTAGTTGGATGCAAACTGAAAAGGATGTGCAGAAGTCTGTTGGCACTTGCACCCACTCCTCGCCAGGTTCTAAGTCCTCAAGTGAACACACCTGTTGAAGAATGTCTTCGGCTTGACCCATCCACGACCGTCCTCTTTTTAACCTGCTGCCCTTCACCTTCCTAATTTCACTATGCAGTGGATGTTGTGTGTTTGCGTTAACTCTGAGGTAGGCGCGTGCCCTGCAAACTTGTATTCTCTCTTCAATGGTTGGAAAATCAAGAAGGTAGCGCATCGCCCTGCATGCTGTATCTCTTGTACATCCAAGAATAATGCGCATAGCTTCATTCTGTATCCTTTCCATCCTTTCTATCTGCTTATGGCTGAGAGTCAGGATTGCCATTGCATACTCCAAAACAGACATGACCAGCCCCTCGTACAGAAGACATAGATGGCGCTGCTCACAGTTTGCTGCCGCCATCACCCGCATCGCAGCCAAACCCCGCTTGGCCTTTGTTATCACCTGGTCTATGTGCACATTATAAGCAAGGCTTCGATCAAACCGTATCCCTAGGTAATTCATTGCCTGCGTTCTTTCCACCGTCTCTGAACACAGCATTACAGTTGGTGTTGGAGTGTTGACAATATGATTATTCAACGAGAACCAAGTCACTGTTGCCTTTGTTGGGTTGACCATTGCCCCAGCTTCATCACACCAAGTACTTATGCGATTGAGTTCGGTTTGTAGTTCCACAGCAACCTGCTCTCTATCCTTACCCTGACGATACACTAAAACATCATCGGCATACTGACAATGTCCTGCCAGGTCCAGTGATCTGCTCACTGGTGATTCTCACTGTGTAGGCGTTGAACAGTACCGGAGATAATGGTGATCCCTGTGGTAGGCCAGGATATATTGTTGTTGGTTCCGAAGTCCAACTGCCACATCTAAAAACTACTTTCCGTTGGAAGAGGGCTGCAGCGATCCAACTAAGGAGGAATGGACTTACTTTTAGTTCAAGAAGCTGAAACATTAAAAAATCCAATGGTACTCTGTTGTATGCGTCCTCAAGATCAATCGCTGCAGCAAAGGTTTCAATGCCTGAGTGGAAACCTTCATAGACATCATGGGCAAAGACTGCTGCATTGGTCCAGGTTTCTCTTTTTGGACGGTACCCACCCAGGGTAGGTGGGAAAACACATTGCCCCTCTAGCTGGCTTAATATCTTCCTGGCAATTGCCTTCTCCAGCAGCTTGCCTATTGTATTCTGCATGGTTAAAATTCGATATAACTGAATTTTTTTGTGGTCTTTGTCAGGCTTCGGCAAGGGAATCAGATAGCTGTGTAACCATTCCTCCTTGATGCTAGCACTCCCTATACTGTTGTTGTACATGTCTGCTAGTTTCTCTAGCTCATTGTCGGTACACTTATTGATGTCGTCGTATCTTATGCCATCAGGACCTGGAGCGCTGTTTTTTGATCGTCGAAGCACAGCCTTGATTTCTTTCACTGTCACTGTGTCTTCATCCGAAGTGTTCTGGACCTTGCATCTGTCTGAGGTGACCTCCTTGGCCAGATTTAGGCCTCCCATGTCTGTCTGGTTGCTCTGCTCAAGATAGCGTTCAAAGAGGGCTTTGCCCTTGTCCTCGTCAGTCCTCTGCCAGATGAGGTCAGCACCTTGGAAGTCAGAAATGCTCTTATTCTTGACTACACCACTCATGCTTTTATGTAGTCGCCAGAACAATTTCAGTGACTTGTCTGTGCTTACTCTTTGACACACCTCTGCCCATTTTTCGCTTTTAACCATCTTGACCAGTTTCTTGAAATAGCTTACTTTTGTGTGCATCTCTCTTTCTAAGTGCATACAGGGACTAGGATGACCAGCTCTGTTCTTCTTGGCACTTTGCCATCTCCTTACAGCACTACGCTTATCCACCCAAGCCTTCTCCACATCGAAATTCCACCACGGTGGCTGCTCCCAGCTTTTTTTCCTGCCCTGAAACTTTCTGCGCTTGTCACGTCTTATTTTACTCACCACATCTTGCCCTGTACTGTCATACTGGAAAGTCTTTACCTTTAGCTTGTGCTGCCTGGTTCTGCCTTTCTCCACCAATATGATGCAAGGGTGGTGGTCGCTGCCGTGGTGTCCTAGGACACCCCAGCTACACACTGTAGTGAGTGAAGGTGAAGCTAGCGCAAGATCAATAGCACTGTCCTCATCGCCTGGACGGCTTGCTGTCCTGGTGACACAGCCACTGTTGATACAAACCAGGTCAATGGTTTCAAGTGCAGTCTCGAGCTCCTCCCCCTGTGTATTGGAGGAAATGTTTCCCCATGATCTGCCTTTAGCGTTGAAGTCACCACAGAAAATAACATTTCTCTCGTGGCCTAATATGCCAAGATATGCGGCTACAGAATCATAACGATGCAGAACATTGCTGGCAAGCTACTGGAAACATTGTAGCACACAGACTTGATCGTGGCTTGGAACAACTCGGCTGCTTCCCGCCCACACTGGAGGATACAGATGCAACAAAGAGTCATGGCTGAATGCGGCGGTCTTTGTTCAGGACGTGTATAAAGGGTTTCAGAGCAGAGAAGAAGCATTGCGGCTGCCATAGACTTAGAGGACGCATACGGTAAAGTATCCTTCGAGCACTTGATGCAAACCCTTCTAAGACTGAAGTGTACCCCCACCTTATGCGATGGATAGCTGCAGTCCTGTTCCAGAGGGAGGTGTTGCTAAGATGGCGAGTTGGTCTTCTGAGCCGAAAACGATATTTCCAGGATCCCGCAGGGTTCACCACTGTCACCAGTACTATTCAACGTGTATACGGTGCCGATCACTGAACAACAGTTGGACGGGAGGGGCAGGACTCTGTCATTTGCTGACGACATTCTCGTGTATCGACAGGGTCGAGATAGACAGGATGTTGCCAATGATATGCATGGCGAACTAGATCTAATTTCCTCATGATGTGCAGATGCCAGTGTCCTTGTCATCCCTGCAAAGGCATCGGTTACATGGTTCTCCCTAAACAACCATATTGTGAACACAGACCTGCCGGCAGTGAGGATGGATGGGAGTATTTTGAGTAGAACGCTGTCGATGACATATCTTGTCATTCAGAGATCATGTTGATTATCTCATAACGAAAGCTCGAAAAGGTTTGTCAGCAATGAGAGTCACGGCAACTGCCAATATTGAGCAAAGACTGTTAATACGTTAATTCCAAGGACTGGTGCTTTCACCCATCGAGTATGCCCTGGCCATCCTCACTGTCAGCCCTACACAGATTGAAAGACTTAAAAACTTAAAATGGTCCAAAACAAAGCCATGCGCATCATTTTGGGCTGCAGGAGAGACACCAGCCGTGTAGAAATGAGATACCTCCTTGACTTCCCGACCATGAACCACAGGATCAAGATCTCGTGCATACTTAAAAATAGGTGCAGATGAGCGGCACCCTCTGCATGAAGGTATATTCAGAGAAAAGGGCGACAGGCTAAAGAGGGCCAAATCATGGATGGGTCAGACGGAAGATGTCATCAGACAGGTCTGCAGTCTTACCAGGATCAACCCCGGCAAAGAGTGGGTGCCTGTGCCTCCAGCCTTTAAGTGCACTTTATCCTGCATTATCACACTCGACAGACGGTGCAGAGAGCAGAACCCTGCCGCTGTCAATGCAGAGGTCAACGCGCTCATCTATGAACACTCAGATAGCCCCGAACTGCTCATCTATACAGATGGATCTGTTGTAAAGAAGCAGAGCAGTACGTGGGCAATTACAGCCCGTTCAGCGGGTCGAACCGTTCAAGAATCCAGTGGTGCCCACTCTATTCCCACAAGCAGCATGACGACGGAGGTGATGGCAGTTACACAGGCTTTCATATGGCTGGAATCACAGCATTATACCAACGTGTGTGTACTAAGTGATTCAATGAGCATGATTCGGAAGGTCGATGCAGGATCTGTGCGTAGACAGTGGACTGATTCGCTTTGGAAGTCCGTTGTCCTTAAGGTCACCTTCATCTTCGTCCCGGGACATGCGGGAGTCGAGGGAAATGAACAAGCTGATAAACCCATCCCATGCAGATGGCCAGCCCATGGATCACGCCAATGTTATTAGCATCCTTAAAGAGATGTCGAGAACAGAGGACTTTGACGTCAGTGAATCCACATCGTTGTCCAGGATGAGAGACTTGGAAGTAAGAACTGTCACGGCCAGACACGATAGGTACATCGGGAAAACGAGGGACCTCGTCAACCAACACAGAACTGGCACTATTAGCCACCGGAAGCTGATGCATATGCTTGAAAAAAGGGGGGGGGGGGATCTGAGCACCTATGGACCTGTCCATAGTGCAATGACGATATCCCAACTGATATTTGATAATTGATTCAGTTATTATGTATGAATGTAGTTAGTCAATGTAGTGTCTTCCCCTTGTTAATATGTTGTGTTTTGTGTATTTGTTTGCTGATGAAGACTATTGAGCGCAACATCAAATGTTTTCCTTACCTGTGCTCTGTAAAGCTGCATTACTTTGGGTTATTTTATATTGGTATGTTGGCGAGCATGATCGGACGCCTGGGCTTGTTGCTGGTGAAAGGGAAGGACAGGCTGACCAAACATGAATCCTTGCTCCCAACCTACAATATGTGACGGTGCTGCCACATCAAGGACACATAGCAGGGAGACTGCTTCTGGAAAATTGCTTATTTATTGTATAATACTGACTGTAACAGTCCCGGGAGAGTGGACAATTCCTTATTTATTGCATAATACTGACTGTAACAGTCCCGGGAGAGGGGGCAAGTCTCCTTGTTTATTGTATAATACTGACTGTAACAGTCCCGGGAGAGGGGACAATTCCTTATTTATTGTATAATACTGACTGTAACAGTCCCGGGAGAGGGGGCATTTGATTTTTTACTGTATAATATTGACTGTAACAGTCCTGGAAGATCGGACAATTTCTTATTTACTGCTTAGTACTGACTGTAACTGTCCCAGGAGAGGGGACAATTCCTTATTTATTGTATAATACTGACTGTAACAGTCCCGTTAGAGGGGACAATTCCTTATTTATTGCATAATACTGACTGTAACAGTCCCGGGAGAGGGGGCAAGTCTCCTTGTTTATTGTATAATACTGACTGTAACAGTCCCGGGAGAGAGGACAATTCCTTATTTATTGTATAATACTGACTGTAACAGTCCCGGGAGAGGGGACATTTGATTATTTACTGTATAATATTGACTGTAACAGTCCTGGAAGAGGGGACAATTTCTTATTTACTGCTTAGTACTGACTGTAACTGTCCCAGTAGAGGGGACAATTCCTTATTTATTGTATAATACTGACTGTAACAGTTCCGGGAGAGGGGACAATTCCTTATTTATTGTATAATACTGACTGTAACAGTCCCGGGAGAGGGGACAATTGCTTATTTATTGTATAATACTGACTGTATAAGTCCCGGAGAGGGTACAATTCCTTATTTACTGTTTAATACTGACTGTATCAGTCCCGGGAGAGGGGACAATTCCTTATTTATTGTATAATACTGACTGTATCAGTCCCGGGAGAGGGGACAATTCCTTATTTATTGTATAATACTGACTGTATCAGTCCCGGGAGAGGGGACAATTCCTTATTTATTGTATAATACTGACTGTACCAGTCCCGGGAGAGGGGACAATTCCTTATTTACTGTTTAATACTGACTGTAACAGTCCCGGGAGAGGGGACAATTCCTTATTTACTGTTTAATAATGACTGTATCAGTCCCGGGAGAGGGGACAATGCCTTATTTACTGTTTAATAATGACTGTATCAGTCCCGGGAGAGGGGACAATGCCTTATTTAATGTTTAATACTGACTGTAACAGTCCAGACAGAGAGATGGCGACATGCCAAACTGCCACCAGAACAGTACATAAACACACATTATTCAGAAATGAACAGAATATAATAACGTGACAATGAATGTTTAGACAAGAACATAACATTAACAAGCAGCATCCAGAAAAGAACAGAAAAAACACTGGCAGACTATCCAAGAACGGTAGAAGAGGGCTACGGCCCTTACAATATTCAGGCTTGCTGGAGAAGGAAGGAAAGAAGGAATTAGATAAGCAAGCACAGTGGCACGTGTAGGAATATATGAGACAATGTACAGAAAACACAGAAATGCCCGGTTGTTTTTGTTGATTGAATTGGATTTGTAATAAATATATAATCTGTGTTAACCCAAATTGTGATTCAATTGTTTGTAGATGTGTATATCACATGCACCGTTTGAAATACCAGCAAAACCTGAATAAATATACTTGAATACAACCATCTTTCTTGCTGTTGATCATTTGTGAGTAACTTGGGATTTCACAGGAAATGAGGAAGTGGTCGAATTGGCTGGGTCTGTATTCCAATTCCAATTTCAATTTTCAAAACAAAAAATTTAAAATATTCGGCCTCGTTCAGCCGGCCTCTTCAGCTTTGGTTATTGTTGAGGTCCGTGGTTTTTGTGGGTTCATTCACGCTAATTGTTGTCTTGTGCGATCTTACGAGTAAGTCCTATCTCGGACTGGTTATGTTGATTTGTGTCTATGACGTCAGATGGTTGGGGGGGGGGGGGGGGGGGTTTGTGGCGGCTGTCGTTTGTGCCCGTCTCCTGATGGTTTCTTTTGTTAGTGGCAGTTTCTGCCTCTTCTGGTTGCAGTCCTTATAAGGACTTTTTATTTGGTCTTTTTGCCTCCTGTTTTTGTGTATTGCCCGTAGAAGCTTTTCGATGTTTTCATGTTCTTCCGTATGCCTTTGTTCTCTTTCGAGTTTAAGTTTTTGTTGCCTTTCGATCTCTTCCTCCGTGGTCAGCCATGGGACGATTTCTCCGTCATCTATATAGTATGCCCATGGGTGTACGTCATCCGTGTTTAAGTCTGGGCATTCTTTATAGGTACGGTAGGGCATTGGTTTTCCCTTGTGTTTCTTGTACTTCTTTTCTTTTTCTTCCATGCGCCTTCTGTATTCCTTGCACCTGAGTTCATGATCCCTGTTCATCTCTGCGATTTCTTCCTCGGTAAAACATGGGGGAATCGGGGTGTCCTCCATGCCGTCGTCGTGGTACTCATCTCGGTTTTTTTCAGAGGCCTGGCGGGATAATGGTTTCCCCTTGAGTTTCTCTGGCGTCGTGGTGGGATGCTGGCGTTTTTAGCTTGCGTCCCAGGTAGGTCTCTTGATGGTTTTCCTCTTACGGTTTCTCTGTGGGTTCTTGTATGGTTTCTGTTGGTTTGTTTTGGAGAAGTTCCATTTCAGCTTTATGTAGTTCTCTCTCCGCTTTAATGGTACGTAGTATTTCTTCGTCCTCTTTCTTCATCTCGGCCATGAGCTCTATCTCTTGTTTGATGTTGTGCTGGATCTGTTTCATGTCGACCAGCAGCTTCTCATTGTCACTGGTTGGTGCTGGTGTCTGTAGTGCCTTGACTTGCTTCTTCAGCTCATCTATTTGATTCTGCAGTTGATCTCTTACAGCTTGTGATATACCCGTGGCCATCTCGCACCTCCACATTGCTTCCTTATATGGTGTCTTTGTTGTAGTGGCGAGCTTTAAGACGTCTCTATGTCTTTGGAGGTATGGACAGCCCAGGTATCGTGCTACATGCTTGCCCAGGCAGTTGGGCGAACTTTATTTTGTTGTTAGGTGCTCGGAAGTCCGTGTCCAGCTTGGCCAGCGGACACTCCTTGAAGGCGTGGTGATCGGCGCAGTAGCGGCAGATGTCCTTCTTGCTGCGATATGTTACTCTTCTGTGGCCGGCCCTCTGACATCTGGAACATTGGGTGATGCGTGGAATGAATCCTTCAGGCTGTTGAATTTTCTGGTTTATAGATACCTGGCGTGGTATCTCGCTGCCCTCAGTCGTTACCACCGCTAGTGTCGTAGGAATCTTTGAATAAGTCAGGATCCGCTCCGCCTTCAAGATTCGAATGTTGAGATCTTCTTCCTGTAGCTGCTTCTGGATTTCTTCGTCTGACAGCTCCACTTGAATCCGCTTGACAACCCATCGGACTGTTTTTGAGTCGGCGTTTCCGACTCTGGTGTCTTTCTCCTCCTTCTTCTCAGCTGTCTTGGATCTTGTCTGTGGTGGGCTGTCGGCGGTCTCCCTCGTGGTGGCTTCAGTAGTAGCTGTAGTTTCAGGTTCTTTGTTACAGCTCGCAGGACAGGCTCTCCACGTTCGTCTTCTTGCCGGTCTTGTCGGCTCCCACGCTGCACATCTTGGATGTCACAGTGTCTTTTGGTGTTCTTGCCACGTGCAATGTTTCCCCGTATCAGGCTTCTTGACTTGTTCAGGCGATTTGTCTTGATAGCGTTCGCAAATGCGAATGGCTGGGTCTGTATCTCCGAATGAGGTATTTTTGCACATTTAGGCAGGTGCTTTTTGAGCCCTTTGGGATCAGGTGCATAGTCTGGAGAACAGATATATCATCATGACCTAGTGAGAATGGTGCCACAGGTAGTGATCAGAGGATCTGGCCTATACTCAGTTCTCCGAGGAAGGCCAGACGGACACGTGATCAGAGAATATGGCCGGCACTCAGTTCTCCGAGGGGAGGCCAGACGGTCACGTGATCAGATTACAATGGTCACGTATTCAGATTACAACAGTTACATGGTCGGATTACAACGGTCACGTGATCAGATTACAACTGGTAGCTTTAGACTTAGCCGGAGGAATGGCAAAAGGGTTACGGACACAATTCGAAGTTCTCCCAACCGTGTTTGAAACACAACTGCGGGCGATTTGGCAGAAGACTCGCTTGCGTTGGTATTTATACAGAGATATAGTGCTGGTCGTTCAGACAAACTACTGAGCGTAAAACATGAGACAATTTTACAAACAGCCAAAGGTGATAGGGTTGAATGCGACGTCCTGTAAATGATATGTCACTAACTAGCTATTAGAACTGGGACTATTAATTGGCTGTTAAAGATGAAGACGAAGCACGTATGAGAATGCACTGAGTGTTGTGATGTTTCTTCCTGATTCAGCTCCACAAAGGAAATGACACTTCACTTCATGTGGCTCGCAGTTCTGTCCAAATACAGTGCAGACCTGATAAAGCGAACTCACCTCATCGACACTAAATCAGTTACAATGCACACATTCGCAAATACACGACAAGAGAGAAGATGTTGGACAATGTCACGTTATGGCACGGACTACAAATACACGACAAGAAAGAAGATGCTGGAAAAAGCCACGACATGACATAGCGGATCATCAGTACCAGATATGATTGGCAACACAAGAGACATTTGGATGTAAACAGATGGGATCACTAACGCCACACGGCATTGACTATAAGAACATTGTGTTTTAGGATGCCATTAAGTGTTTGGTGA
>JACEFZ010015758.1:0-25000 GCA_014155875.1 Cepaea nemoralis | reverse complement strand
GTGTCCTGTAGATTAGCTGTATATATTACCTGTGTCACTCGTGCTACAACTTCTAATGCTCTGGACGGATTGTGTTCCTGTAGATTAGCTGTATCTATTACCAGTGTCTCTCGTGCTACTACTTCTAATGCTGTGGACGGATTGTGTTCCTGTACATTAGCTGTATCTATTACCAGTGTCTCTCGTGTTACTACTTCTAATGCTGTGGACGGATTGTTTCCTGTAGATTAGCTGTATCTATTACCTGTGTCACTCGTGCTACAACTTCTAATGCTCTGGACGGATTGTGTTCCTGTAGATTAGCTGTAAGCTATTACCAGTGTCCCTCGTGCTACTAATACTTCTAATGCTGTGGACGGATTGTGTTCCTGTACATTAGCTGCATCTATTACCAGTGTCTCTCGTGCTACTACTTCTAATGCTGTGGACGGATTGTTTTCCTGTAGATTAGCTGTATCTATTACCTGTGTCACTCGTGCTACTACTTCTAATGCTGTGGACGGATTGTTTTCCTGTAGATTAGCTGTATCTATTACCAGTGTCCCTCGATTTCCCACTTCGATGTAAGAAATACTTGTAATATATATCGCCAATGTAAGGACGAGAGGTAAACATTTTAGTCCAACTGACCTGTGTAGGGATTGAACCCGCCACCTTGTCACCAGATACCATGGATATACTTGTTTCCTGTAGGAATCTGCATATTCCTTGCATTCTACAATTATCCCTACTCCGTCCAACCTCAGAAGAGAAGTTATATTATCGCCATTTGTCTGGCTGAGATTAATAATCCTGTGACCGAGTCAGCCAGAAATAGGATATTGATTTGAAGATGATTGTTGTCCATAGAGGGTGATAGCTTCCGAATATATTATTATGTTTGATTACTATTTATTTTCCATAATAGCTCGATGTTCCCCAATGGCCAGAGCAGCCCCGTCAGGTCCTCACAACCAGATGTGTGTCATGTTGGATGACCGTCTCTGCCGCTGACACTGGCCACATTAAATGCTAATACTACCCAATGATCGTAGCCAAAAGGTCGAGAAGCGAATATATTCCTAAAGCTTCCTCTCCCCCCCCCCCCCCCCAGTAGCTGGTGTCTCCTGTTAAATGACCTAGGCTAAGGCACGGGTATACATATCTGGACGGCTTGGCCTGATAGCATAATCGAGACATGAAAACACATCTGATCCAAGATTCTGGTAATCGAGTCAGATGGCGAAACACGACCGCCAACTCATGTCGCTATGGCACAAGATTATCAATCCACTCTCATCTTCCTTTAAATCATGTTCCGTCTGCTGTTACTAAATTATTCAGTGCCAAAGAAACAGTCGATTTAGAACAAACATCGTACACCATCAAATGAACATGTAATATAATGTACATTTCCATTAACTGATCATTGAATCTGCGGAAGATACCACAAAACAAAACAAATAACAGGGTGAAACCAGTATCGATACATCGTCCTTCTGTCACAATGGGAAGTTACATGTGGCGAAATATAATCATTGGGCACTGAATCAGTTAAATAGCTCAAATTCGAAAATACGTTACAAGAGGGAAGTTGCTGGACAATGTCACGTCATGGCATGGAGGACAAATACACGACAAGAGAGAAGATGTTGGACAATGTAACGTCATAGCATGGAGGACAAATACACGACAAGATAGAAGATGCTGGGCAATGTCCTGTGGTGGAGTGGAGGACAAATACACGACAAGAGAGAAGTTGCTGGACAATGTCACGTCATGGCATGGAGGATAAATACACGACAAGAGAGAAGATGTTAGACAATGTAACGTCATAGCATGGAGGACAAATACACGACAAGAGAGAAGATGTTGGACAATGTTATGTCATGTCGTGGAGGACAAATAAACGACAAGAGAGAAGTTGTTGGACTATGTTATGTCATGTCGTGGAGGACAAATACACGACAAGAGAGAAGATGTTGGACTATGTTATGTCATGTCGTGGAGGACAAAAACACGACAAGAGAGAAGATGTTGGACTATGTTATGTCATGTCGTGGAGGACAAATACACGACAAGAGAGAAGATGTTGGACAATGTTATGTCATGTCGTGGAGGACAAATACACGACAAGAGAGAAGATGTTGGACAATGTTATGTCATGTCGTGGAGGACAAATACACGACAAAAGAGAAGATGTTGGACAATGTTATGTCATGTCGTGGAGGACAACTACACGACAAGAGAGAAGATGTTGGACAATGTTATGTCATATCGTGGAGGACAAATACACGACAAGAGAGAAGATGTTGGACAATGTTATGTCATGTCGTGGAGGACAAATACACGACAAAAGAGAAGATGTTGGACAATGTTATGTCATGTCGTGGTGGACAAATACATGACAAGAAAGAAGATGTTGGACAATGTTATGTCATGTCGTGGAGGACAAATACACGACAAGAGAGAAGATGTTGGACAATGTTATGTCATGTCGTGGAGGACAAATACACGAATAGAGAGAAGATGTTGGGCAATGTTGTGTCATGTCGTGGAGGACAAATACACGACAAGAGAGAAGTTGGTGGACTATGTTATGTCATGTCGTGGAGGACAAATACACGACAAGAGACAAGATGTTGGACTATGTTATGGCATGTCGTGGAGGACAAATACACGACAAGAGAGAAGATGTTGGACAATGTAACGTCATAGCATGGAGGACAAATACACGACAAGATAGAAGATGCTGGGCAATGTCCTGTGGTGGATTGGAGGACAAATAGACGACAAGAGAGAAGTTGCTGGACAATGTCACGTCATGGCATGGAGGACAAATACACGACAAGAGAGAAGATGTTAGACAATGTAACGTCATAGCATGGAGGACAAATACACGACAAGAGAGAAGATGTTGGACAATGTTATGTCATGTCGTGGAGGACAAATAAACGACAAGAGAGAAGTTGTTGGACTATGTTATGTCATGTCGTGGAGGACAAATACACGACAAGAGAGAAGATGTTGGACAATGTTATGTCATGTCGTGGAGGACAAATACACGACAAGAGACAAGATGTTGGACAATGTTATGTCATGTCGTGGAAGACAAATACACGACAAAAGAGAAGATGTTGGACAATGTTATGTCATGTCGTGGAGGACAAATACACGACAAGAGAGAAGATGTTGGACAATGTTATGTCATGTCGTGGAGGACAAATACACGACAAGAGAGAAGATGTTGGACAATGTTATGTCATATCGTGGAGGACAAATACACGACAAGAGAGAAGATGTTGGACAATGTTATGTCATGTCGGTGGAGGACAAATACACGACAAGAGAGAAGTTGTTGGACTATGTTATGTCATGTCGTGGAGGACAAATACACGACAAGAGAGAAGATGTTGGAATATGTTATGGCATGTCGTGGAGGACAAATACACGACAAGAGAGAAGATGCCGGATATTATAACCTCATGGCATGGAGGACAAATACACGACAAGAGAGAAGATGCCGGATATTATAACCTCATGGCATGGAGGACAAATACACGACAAGAGAGAAGATGCCGGATATTATAACCTCATGGCATGGAGGACAAATACACGACAAGAGAGAAGATGCCGGATATTATAACCTCATGGCATGGAGGACAAATACACGACAAGAGAGAAGATGCCGGATATTATAACCTCATGGCATGGAGGACAAATACACGACAAGAGAGAAGATGCCGGATATTATAACCTCATGGCATGGAGGACAAATACACGACAAGAGAGAAGATGCCGGATATTATAACCTCATGGCATGGAGGACAAATACACGACAAGAGAGAAGATGCCGGATATTATAACCTCATGGCATGGAGGACAAATACACGACAAGAGAGAAGATGCCGGATATTATAACCTCATGGCATGGAGGACAAATACACGACAAGAGAGAAGATGTTGGACAATGTTATGTCATATCGTGGAGGACAAATACACGACAAGAGAGAAGATGTTGGACAATGTTATGTCATGTCGTGGTGGACAAATACATGACAAGAAAGAAGATGTTGGACAATGTTATGTCATGTCGTGGAGGACAAATACACGAAAGAGAAAAAGATGTTGGACAATGTTATGTCATGTCGTGGAGGACAAAACACGACAAGAGAGAAGATGTGGCATGTTGTGTCATGTCGTGGAGGACAAATACACGACAAGGGGAAAGAAGTTGGGGACTATGTTATGCATGTCGTGGAGGCAAATACACGACAAGAGAGAAGATGTTGGACATGTATGCATGTCGTGGAGGACAAATACACGACAAGAGAGAAGATGTTGGACAATGTAACGTCATAGCATGGAGGACAAATACACGACAAGATAGAAGATGCTGGGCAATGTCCTGTGGTGGATTGGAGGACAAATAGACGACAAGAGAGAAGATGCCGGATATTATAACCTCATGGCATGGAGGACAAATACACGACAAGAGAGAAGATGCCGGATATTATAACCTCATGGCATGGAGGACAAATACACGACAAGAGAGAAGATGCCGGATATTATAACCTCATGGCATGGAGGACAAATACACGACAAGAGAGAAGATGCCGGATATTATAACCTCATGGCATGGAGGACAAATACACGACAAGAGAGAAGATGCCGGATATTATAACCTCATGGCATGGAGGACAAATACACGACAAGAGAGAAGATGCCGGATATTATAACCTCATGGCATGGAGGACAAATACACGACAAGAGAGAAGATGCCGGATATTATAACCTCATGGCATGGAGGACAAATACACGACAAGAGAGAAGATGCCGGATATTATAACCTCATGGCATGGAGGACAAATACACGACAAGAGAGAAGATGCGGATATTATAACCGTCATGGCATGGAGGACAAATACACGACAAGAGAGAAGATGCCGGACATTAACCTCATGGCATGGAGGGAACAAATACACGACAAGAGAGAAGATGCCGGATATTAATAACCTCATGGCATGGAGGACAAATACACGACAAGAGAGAATGATGACGGATATTATAACGTCATGGCATGGAGGACAAATACACGACAAGAGAGAAGATGCGGATATTATACCGTCATGGCATGGAGGACAAATACACGACAAGAGAGAAGATGCCGGATATTATAACGTCATGGCATGGAGGACAAATACACGACAAGAGAGAAGATGTGGCAATGTCAACGTCATGGCATGGAGGACAAATACACGACAAGAGAGAAGATGCGGGACAACTGTTCCCCCCGGCATGCATGGAGGACAAATACACGACAAGAGAGAAGATGCTGGACAATGTCACGTCATGGCATGGAGGACAAATACCCGACAAGATGAAGAGATGCTGGACAATGTCACGGTCAATGGCATGGAGGACAAATACACGACACGAGAGAAGATGCTGGACAATGTAACGTCATAGCATGGAGGACAAATACACGACAAGATAGAAGATGCTGGGCAATGTCCTGTGGTGGATTGGAGGACAAATACACGACAAGAGAGAAGTTGCTGGACAATGTCACGTCATGGCATGGAGGACAAATACACGACAAGAGAGAAGATGTTAGACAATGTAACGTCATAGCATGGAGGACAAATACACGACAAGAGAGAAGATGTTGGACAATGTTATGTCATGTCGTGGAGGACAAATAACGACAAGAGAGAAGTTGTTGGACTATGTTATGTCATGTCGTGGAGGACAAATACACGACAAGAGAGAAGATGTTGGACAATGTTATGTCATGTCGTGGAGGACAAATACACGACAAGAGACAAGATGTTGGACAATGTTATGTCATGTCGTGGAAGACAAATACACGACAAAAGAGAAGATGTTGGACAATGTTATGTCATGTCGTGGAGGACAAATACACGACAAGAGAGAAGATGTTGGACAATGTTATGTCATGTCGTGGAGGACAAATACACGACAAGAGAGAAGATGTTGGACAATGTTATGTCATATCGTGGAGGACAAATACACGACAAGAGAGAAGATGTTGGACAATGTTATGTCATGTCGTGGAGGACAAATACACGACAAGAGAGAAGTTGTTGGACTATGTTATGTCATGTCGTGGAGGACACATACACGACAAGAGAGAAGATGTTGGACTATGTTATGGCATGTCGTGGAGGACAAATACACGACAAGAGAGAAGATGTTGGACAATGTAACGTCATAGCATGGAGGACAAATACACGACAAGATAGAAGATGCTGGGAAATGTCCTGTGGTTGAGTGGAGGACAAATAAACGACAAGAGAGAAGTTGCTGGACAATGTCACGTCATGGCATGGAGGACAAATACACGACAAGAGAGAAGATGTTAGACAATGTAACGTCATAGCATGGAGGACAAATACACGACAAGAGAGAAGTTGTTGGACTATGTTATGTCATGTCGTGGAGGACAAATACACGACAAGAGAGAAGATGTTGGACTATGTTATGTCATGTCGTGGAGGACAAATACACGACAAGAGAGAAGTTGTTGGACTATGTTATGTCATGTCGTGGAGGACAAATACACGACAAGAGAGAAGATGTTGGACAATGTTATGTCACATCGTGGAGGACAAATACACTACAAGAGAGAAGATGTTGGACAATGTTATGTCATATCGTGGAGGACAAATACACGACAAGAGAGAAGATGTTGGACAATGTTATGTCATGTCGTGGAGGACAAATACACGACAAAAGAGAAGATGCTGGACAATGTTATGTCATGTCGTGGAGGACAAATACATGACAAGAGAGAAGATGTTGGACAATGTTATGTCATGTCGTGGAGGACAAATACACGACAAGAGAGAAGATGTTTGACAATGTTATGTCATGTCGTGGAGGACAAATACACGACAAGAGAGAAGATGTTGGACAATGTTGTGTCATGTCGTGGTGGACAAATACACGACAAGAGAGAAGTTGTTGGACTATGTTATGTCATGTCGTGGAGGACAAATACACGACAAGAGAGAAGATGTTGGACTATGTTATGGCATGTCGTGGAGGACAAATACACGACAAGAGAGAAGATGGTAGACAATGTTATGTCATGTCGTGGAGGACAAATACACGACAAGAGAGAAGATGTTGGATAATGTTATGTCATGTCGTGGAGGACAAATACACGACAAGAGAGAAGATGTTGGACAATGTTATGTCATGTCGTGGAGGACAAATACACGACAAGAGAGAAGATGGTGGACAATGTTATGTCATGTCGTGGAGGACAAATACACGACAAGAGACAAGATGTTGGACAATGTTATGTCATGTCGTGGAGGACAAATACACGACAAGAGAGAAGATGTTGGACAATGTTATTTCATGTCGTGGAGGACAAATACACGACAAGAGACAAGATGTTGGACAATGTTATGTCATGTCGTGGAGGACAAATACACGACAAAAGAGAAGATGTTGGACAATGTTATGTCATGTCGTGGAGGACAAATACACGACAAGAGAGAAGAAGGTGGACAATGTTATGTCATGTCGTGGAGGACAAATACACGACAAGAGAGAAGATGATGGACAATGTTATGTCATGTCGTGGAGGACAAATAAACGACAAGAGAGAAGATGTTGGACAATGTTATGTCATGTCATGGAGGACAAATACACGACAAGAGAGAAGATGTTGGACAATGTTATGTCATATCGTTGAGGACAAATACACGACAAGAGAGAAGATGTTGGACAATGTTATGTCATGTCGTGGAGGACAAATACACGACAAGAGAGAAGTTGTTGGACTATGTTATGTCATGTCGTGGATGACAAATACACGACAAGAGAGAAGATGTTGGACTATGTTATGGCATGTCGTGGAGGACAAATACACGACAAGAGAGAAGATGTTGGACAATGTAACGTCATAGCATGGAGGACAAATACACCACAAGATAGAAGATGCTGGGCAATGTCCTGATGTGGAGTGGAGGACAAATACACGACAAGAGAGAAGTTGCTGGACAATGTCACGTCATGGCAAGGAGGACAAATACACGACAAGAGAGAAGATGTTAGACAATGTAACGTCATAGCATGGAGGACAAATACACGACAAGAGAGAAGATGTTGGACAATGTTATGTCATGTCGTGGAGGACAAATAAACGACAAGAGAGAAGTTGTTGGACTATGTTATGTCATGTCGTGGAGGACAAATACACGACAAGAGAGAAGAAGGTGGACAATGTTATGTCATGTCGTTGAGGACAAATACACGACAAGAGAGAAGATGTTGGACAATGTTATGTCATGTAGTGGAGGACAAATAAACGACAAGAGAGAAGATGTTGGACAATGTTATGTCATGTCGTGGAGGACAAATACACGACAAGAGAGAAGATGTTGGACAATGTTATGTCATATCGTTGAGGACAAATACACGACAAGAGAGAAGATGTTGGACAATGTTATGTCATGTCGTGGAGGACAAATACACGACAAGAGAGAAGTTGTTGGACTATGTTATGTCATGTCGTGGATGACAAATACACGACAAGAGAGAAGATGTTGGATTATGTTATGGCATGTCGTGGAGGACAAATACACGACAAGAGAGAAGATGTTGGACAATGTAACGTCATAGCATGGAGGACAAATACACCACAAGATAGAAGATGCTGGGCAATGTCCTGATGTGGAGTGGAGGACAAATACACGACAAGAGAGAAGTTGCTGGACAATGTCACGTCATGGCAAGGAGGACAAATACACGACAAGAGAGAAGATGTTAGACAATGTAACGTCATAGCATGGAGGACAAATACACGACAAGAGAGAAGATGTTGGACAATGTTATGTCATGTCGTGGAGGACAAATAAACGACAAGAGAGAAGTTGTTGGACTATGTTATGTCATGTCGTGGAGGACAAATACACGACAAGAGAGAAGATGCTGGACAATGTCACGGCATGGCATGGAGGACAAATACACGACAAGAGAGAAGATGCTGGACAATGTCACGTCATGGCATGGAGGACAAATACACGACAAGAGAGAAGATGCTGGACAATGTCACGTCATGGCATGGAGGACAAATACACGACAAGAGAGAAGATGCTGGACAATGTCACGTCATGGCATGGAGGACAAATACACTGACAAGAGAGAAGATGCTTGGACAATGTCACGTCATGGCATGGAGGACAAATACACGACAAGAGAGAAGATGCTTGGACAATGTCACGTCATGTCATGGAGGACAAATACACGACAAGAGAGAAGATGCTGGGCAATGTCACGTCATGGCATGGGGGACAAATACACGACAAGAGAGAAGATGCTGGACAATGTCATGTCATGGCATGGAGGACAAATACAGGACAAGAGAGAAGATGTTGGACAATGTCACGTCATGGCATGGGAGGACAAATACACGACAAGAGAGAAGATGTTGGACAATGTTATGTCATGTCGTGGAGGACAAATACACGACAAAAGAGAAGATGTTGGACAATGTTATGTCATGTCGTGGAGGACAAATACACGACAAGAGAGAAGATGTTGGACAATGTTATGTCATATCGTGGAGGCCAAATACACGACAAGAGAGAAGATGTTGGACAATGTTATGTCATGTCGTGGAGGACAAATACACGACAAAAGAGAAGATGTTGGACAATGTTATGTCATGTCGTGGAGGACAAATAAATGACAAGAGAGAAGATGTTGGACAATGTTATGTCATGTCGTGGAGGACAAATACACGACAAGAGAGAAGATGTTTGACAATGTTATGTCATGTCTTGGAGGACAAATACACGACAAGAGAGAAGATGTTGGACAATGTTGTGTCATGTCGTGGTGGACAAATACACGACAAGAGAGAAGTTGTTGGACTATGTTATGTCATGTCGTCGAGGACAAATACACGACAAGAGAGAAGATGTTGGACTATGTTATGGCATGTCGTGGAGGACAAATACACGACAAGAGAGAAGATGGTGGACAATGTTATGTCATGTCCTGGAGGACAAATACACGACAAGAGACAAGATGTTGGACAATGTTATGTCATGTCGTGGAGGACAAATACACGACAAGAGAGAAGATGTTGGACAATGTTATGTCATGTCGTGGAGGACAAATACACGACAAGAGAGAAGATGGTGGACAATGTTATGTCATGTCGTGGAGGACAAATACACGACAAGAGACAAGATGTTGGACAATGTTATGTCATGTCGTGGAGGACAAATACACGACAAGAGAGAAGATGTTGGACAATGTTATGTCATGTCGTGGAGGACAAATACACGACAAGAGAGAAGATGTTGGACAATGTTATGTCATGTCGTGGAGGACAAATACACGACAAAAGAGAAGATGTTGGACAATGTTATGTCATGTCGTGGAGGACAAATACACGACAAGAGAGAAGATGTTGGACAATGTTATGTCATGTCGTGGAGGATAAATACACGACAAGAGAGAAGATGTTGGACAATGTTATGTCATGTCGTGGAGGACAAATACACGACAAGAGAGAAGATGTTGGACAATGTTATGTCATGTCGTGGAGGACAAATACACGACAAGAGACAAGATGTTGGACAATGTTATGTCATATCGTGGAGGACAAATACACGACAAGAGAGAAGATGTTGGACAATGTTATGTCATGTCGTGGAGGACAAATACACGACAAGAGAGAAGTTGTTGGACTATGTTATGTCATGTCGTGGAGGACAAATACACGACAAGAGAGAAGATGTTGGGCTATGTTATGTCATGTCGTGGAGGACAAATACACGACAAGAGACAAGATGTTGGACAATGTTATGTCATGTCGTGGAGGACAAATACACGACAAGAGAGAAGATGTTGGACAATGTTATGTCATGTCGTGGAGGACAAATACACGACAAGATACAAGATGTTGGACAATGTTATTGACATAAGCCTGGGTCACTGACATTGAGTTGAGTGACCGGGCAGGAGGAAGAATGGAGATGAGAGTGGGAGACAGTAAAGTGACTGACCTGGCTACGAGGAATACAATCAACCCTCAGAAATAATGGGGCGGATATGAGTGGAAATCCCCAGGGGGGGATGGGTCGAGGGAGAGTTGTGTGTTGTGTGAAGTCAGGCGACTGGAAAGGCAGTGAGAGAGGAGACCGACTGCGGGTCAGGTCGTTTAAGAGAGAGCTCCGTGTTGTGTTGTTCTGGTAGTTGGAAGACAGGCCGGAACCCAGAGTGGGTTCTGTATTGAGTGTAGGCCAAAACCCAGAGTGGGTTCTATAGTTGAGCAGTGGCTCCAACCCAATGTGTGGGTTGTATTGTGTGAGATCCAGCCGAGGATTGTAGCTGGATTACCTGTCTTATGGATTGAGATTAGAAGCAGGCCGTGAGAAGGAATTGATGTGTGCTGGTTAAATTGTGAGGAGGATATTTATATTCTATGGATTACATTATGTTTCTGGATGTATAAACATGTTCCGTTTGTCCGTCTTATTTCTGTAATAAAGGATTATGTGTGCCAACGGAATCTTGTTTAATGCCTGGTGAATATGCACTGCGGGGGTGAGTTACATTGCAAGACAGATATCTCCATTGACACACCATGAGTATCGTTACCTAGACAACGACCATCACACAATAATATCATGAGCATATCATCGTAAGAACTTCGTGATATTATCATCATAGAAGACGTGTGACATCTGAGGGCTACGTCCAATTAAGAACATTATAGACAGTGTTGTCATTCTGAGATGTTTGTGGGCTCTTCGCGGAGAGAGGGTGGACAGCGGAGTGTGTCCACCGTATAAACACTGAGTTTTTCTCCGTGCGGGAACTGGCTACAGCAGTTCACGTCAAGTCCACTACAGGTGAATTGGAACCAACCATATCGCTGAAGCGAGAGGGGGTGATAAAGACACGCCATACAGACTAACCGGGAGAGTCCATTACGGTGACAGGTAAATTTGATACCAGGCAGCAGTGCTGAAATTAAAGACGAGTGTTGAATCCAGAGTGGCGAGGGCAGCGTGTGTGTGTGTAGGACGTCGCTGTCGGTGATAATGACAGGATTGGGAACCAAAGATAATTGACAGGTGTGTGTGCTGGAGGCAAGCGCACTGTGTTGTTGCAAGTTGACTGGTCAAGATTATTCGACGCAGTAAATAGGACGGGTGGGTACACCAGCGTCCAGGTACTGGGGAAGTACATGTTTGGAAAACAGAGAAAAAGTGGCAGTCGCTAATTTGACGGACAGTTGACTGAAGGGGATAGTAAACGGTACCCCGACCGCAGCCGGGTGGGGCTGTCAAGTGTGTGTGAAAACTGTTGGACGGAGGAATTTTTCACTGGGAGTGATAAAGAGAAATTGAGGTGACATTGTGAGTTGGGGGTGGAAGGAGGAAAGATACTCGGGAATTTCCACGACCTATGGTGGTCAAGCTGACTCATTGTGAATGAACAAAACAAGGCGTTTTGTGTGAAACCAGATTTGATTATTCGTCTTTGTTAAAAGCCCTTTGTGTTCATTACTTTATAATCAGCAACATAGTTGCATACAGTTGCCAAAAAGAACTGACTGTACAGAGTGAAAGCGTTGAACATTTATTGCCATTATTTTGATCTTTTCTTTTGGTGAATCTATAACATATATGATACAGCAAAGCGCCATCTCCGCAACGAGAGTAACAACATATCGAAAGAACACTTTGGATAATTATTATTACCGTCAACGTTTCCGACAGTTGGAACTTTTGATCACCACGTGAATTCAGGAACCACTCAACAAACAACAAGTCGCTTTGAAATCCAGCGTCGTAGACATTTCCAGCCGAGGGCGAATAACTATTAAAACGAACAAAAACTTTGGTGCCTGAATAAATAAGAACTTTTGGCGACGGATTAGTGGGCACATATTTATCGGCCAACGAGTTGGACAGTCTGTTTGCTGCTCATTGTCTTATAAATATTGTTTTCGGTTGTTAAGCTGTTACTTGTATGTGGTCCAGTGTTTGTCAAGAGTAGGGCATTTTTGTGTTGCTTCTCGAAGGCCGGGAGGCGGGGATAAATTTATTTTCTTACTGTGCACCATGTGTTTTCTGGGAAGAAAATCGTAAGGTCGGTTTGTTTGATTCTGCAGTGAAGCAGGGTGGTCCTAGATTATACACCGTGCCTTTTGGGTCTAACGTAAGATCTGTGTATATTTTCAGTATATATTCCTGTTCTTTCTCTCTTTCTTTTCGTTATATTTACATATAATATTTGCTGTGTTCGGATATATGTTATTATTGTGATCTTTCGTCATTTCTGCTGTCTAGTGGTCTTGGTCAATTTATGTTTATATTTTACGCGCACTGTGGGTGTCTCTACACAAGCTTGTGGTTGTTACTGTGGTTTATGTCTGTGTCATCATCGTCTCCGTGTACTCAGCTTGTGAAGTCTAGCGTTGGATAGTCATCACTTAGTGTTATCATCCATTTGTTTGTATATGTATTTATATGTATGTTTAACAATATTTCCAGGGACTTTATGAACTTTTGGTCATAGATATATAGATATACGGGAGTATAGGTGATACTTCCCCCCTCACTACCTAGTGCTTATAGAGTGACTGGGTGAGTACAGAGTGATATTTTAGCACTACGAATTGACGTACACAGGGAGTGTGGGTGTACTTAGGGAAGTGACACAAAGACTAACAGCAGAATCGTCACATTTATAGTTGGCTGATTCACAGCAACGTGTCCACAAGTACAAGATGCCTACTTTAATGGATTATATTGAAGCAGGTGAAAGAATAGGCCTGAAGGGTAAAGAGTTACAGGAGTATGCCGAAGCAAAAGAACAACAACAGACGGAAAGAGAGGAGAGGCATAATGAACGCGAGGCAAAACGTCTACAGGAAGAGACACAAGTAAAACTAGCTGAGATGGAAAACAAACGTCTACAGGAAGTAAAGTTAGCTGAAATGGAAAACAAGCGTCTACAGGAAGAAAAGTTAGCTGAGAGAGAACAAAGACAGGCTGAAATGGAAGCCAAGCGTCTACAGGAAGAGAGAGAGACACACATGAGAATGGAAATTGAGACAGAGAAGATTAAGATGGAAGCAGAAATTGCTATTAAAAAGTTAGAATTTGCATCGAAGGGTCAAAGTGAGGAAAGTAGAAAACCGTCGCAGTCGTCACAGAGATTAAAACTGCCATATTTTACGGACCGGGATTGCCTTGAGGCCTATCTTTCGAGATTCGAAGCATCAGTGAAGGTATTAGGCATCCCAGAAAGCGAGTACGCAATTAGACTGGGCGAGTATTTAACGGGTAAGGCCCTAGAAACAATGTTTAATTTACCTGTAGAAGAAAGAAACAACTACACCATCTTACGTCAACGTTTGCTGACAAAGTTCCAACTAACTGAGCATGGATATAGAACAAAGTTTAGACAGTTAGGGCCAGAGACAAATCAAGATTTCACAGATTTTGTTAACACAGTAAAGAATACATTTAATAAGTGGATGGAGCTTGCAGAAGTAGGGAAAGATTTTAATAAATTAGTAGATCTAATGTTAAGAGACAAGGTTGTATCTGCATGCAATTCTAATTTAGTGGCGTTCTTTGAGGAACGGAAGCCAAAGGACATAGACACAATGTCTCAGTTAGGGCAAAACTACATGACTGCACATCCTAACGTATCTATTGGGAAACTAATGAGTGAGGAAATAGTCTGTGCAGCGTACACTAAACAGAACCAGAATCCAGTTATCAGACCAAGGGCGAAAAGTGTGGATTCAGCACAGAAAGGTGAGCAGCAAGAACTTCAAGATAATGGTTTCCGAGGAAACAATGTTGGTAGAGTCGGACGGTACCAATATAGAAGAGGGAACTTCCAGAGACGTCCAAATTATGCCGGATGTTGGAATTGTGGGAGCTGGAGACACAAGGCAGCAGAGTGTGATGCACAACCATCAGATGGACCAACGAACAACACTAAAAGGGAGATTACTTGTTTCAAATGTGGAAAGAATGGGCATATCAGCCATCAATGTAGGATGAGAGAAACAGAGCACTCAAATGCAGCGTAAGTAATTGAGACACTGAACAATGAAGATTGTAGTGGGTGCAAACCTCTTTTTGAAAAAGACAGTCAGCCAGTCCTAATATGTGGTCATACAGTAAAAGCAGGATCAGCAGTCCATGAAGGAGGAAGTTTGAAGCTACATCAGGGATTTGTCAATGATAGACCAGCGTTAACAATTAGGGATTCCGGATGTACGTCTATCGGAGTGAGGAGAAGTTTAATAGGTCCCTCGGATTATACAGGGAAAAAGATTAGATGCATAACATTCAACGGCACATTAGAGTTCTACCCAGTAGCCATAATAACAGTAAAAACACCATATATCACTGGAAGAGTGACAGCGTGTGTTTTGGACTCACCAGTGGCTGATTTGATCATAGGAAATGTTATAGGAGTTAAAGATTGTACAGAAGAGGAAGTAGTTTATTGGGACCGAAAATATAGTGTAAGCAGTAATGAGGTAGTTACCACAAGAGAACCTAAATTAGAGAGTATAGCTGAGGTAGAAGAGGCACTTGAAGTAGACACAGGAACTCAGGACAAGGATAGTACAGCTGAGCAGATGAGAATGGATCCCAAATATAGTGCTAGTGAATCCCAGAGACAAGATACTACTCTGAACAAATGTTCCCAAGGGTGTTGGAGAGTAGAACATAGGCAGTCAAAGAAAGGTAGATGGTGTTTCGAGAGGAAGAACAATGTTCTCACTCGCAGGTTTTCGGATAGTAGAACTGCACATGGGCAAGGAGCAGTACCTTTAGCACATAGAGACCGATATACTAGAACAGCTCAGGATAGTGCATGTGCAGGGCACATAGGCATAAGGCGTATGCAGCAGAAAGAAAGGTGCCAGATATATGGGCCAAGATTGAATAAAAAGTTCAGACTAAACAGAGACGCAAGTGTAACGGTGCAATATGCAGATAGGAAAGTTGAGTCAGGTCAAAAGAGTTTTCGTGACATTACTGACCCAGGGCTAGGGATAGCAAACAGATGTTGTAATTGTAGAGGTACCATGAGTCATGGGTACATGAAAGGTAGACACAGCATCGACAGGAATCAGAGGTGGGTTAATGCAAGAACAGAACCACCTGATATAGGGCCGGTACACAAATAGTATTGTGGGGTCGTGAAGTAGTAAGAGACCTGTGGGTACATAAGTATAATGCTTTTCTATGATGTATTATTATTATGATGTGATGTATTAGTTCATGCATTGATACACAAGATAGATGGTTGTATTTATGTGTGATGAATATAGGAGTGTAATATGAGCATTTGATGTATTATGTAGTGTGGTAGCTAGAGTAAGGTGCAGCCATACTTAGGGCTACACAGGCTATATGTCTGGGTCACATGTTTAGTAAGTTTTAGTCTCCCAATATTTGAAAACGAAGTTTTCTTTTAAGAGGGGGGTAATGACATAAGCCTGGGTCACTGACATTGAGTTGAGTGACCGGGCAGGAGGAAGAATGGAGATGAGAGTGGGAGACAGTAAAGTGACTGACCTGGCTACGAGGAATACAATCAACCCTCAGAAATAATGGGCGGATATGAGTGGAAATCCCCAGGGGGGGATGGGTCGAGGGAGAGTTGTGTGTTGTGTGAAGTCAGGCGACTGGAAAGGCAGTGAGAGAGGAGACCGACTGCGGGTCAGGTCGTTTAAGAGAGAGCTCCGTGTTGTGTTGTTCTGGTAGTTGGAAAGACAGGCCGGAACCCAGAGTGGGTTCTGTATTGAGTGTAGGCCAAAACCCAGAGTGGGTTCTATAGTTGAGCAGTGGCTCCAACCCAATGTGTGGGTTGTATTGTGTGAGATCCAGCCGAGGATTGTAGCTGGATTACCTGTCTTATGGATTGAGATTAGAAGCAGGCCGTGAGAAGGAATTGATGTGTGCTGGTTAAATTGTGAGGAGGATATTTATATTCTATGGATTACATTATGTTTCTGGATGTATAAACATGTTCCGTTTGTCCGTCTTATTTCTGTAATAAAGGATTATGTGCGCCAACGGAATCTTGTTTAATGCCTGGTGAATATGCACTGCGGGGGTGAGTTACATTGCAAGACAGATATCTCCATTGACACACCATGAGTATCGTTACCTAGACAACGACCATCACACAATAATATCATGAGCATATCATCGTAAGAACTTCGTGATATTATCATCATAGAAGACGTGTGACAGTTATGTCATGTCGTGGAGGACAAATACACGACAAAAGAGAAGATGTTGGACAATGTTATGTCATGTCGTGGAGGACAAATACACGACAAGAAAGAAGATGTTGGACAATGTTATGTCATGTCGTGGAGGACAAATACACGACAAGAGAGAAGATGTTGGACAATGTTATGTCATATCGTGGAGGACAAATACACGACAAGAGAGAAGATGTTGGACAATGTTATGTCATGTCGTGGAGGACAAATACACGACAAAAGAGAAGATGTTGGATAATGTTATGTCATGTCGTGGAGGATAAATACACGACAATTGAGAAGATGTTGGACAATGTTATGTCATGTCGTGGAGGACAAATACACGACAAGAGAGAAGATGTTGGACTATGTTATGTCATGTCGTGGAGGATAAATACACGACAAGAGAGAAGATGTTGGACTATGTTATGTCATGTCGTGGAGGACAAATACTCGACAAGAGACAAGATGTTGGACAATGTTATGTCATGTCGTGGAGGACAAATACACGACAAGAGAGAAGATGTTGGACAATGTTATGTCATGTCGTGGAGGACAAATACACGACAAGAGACAAGATGATGGACAATGTTATGTCATGTCGTGGAGGACAAATACACGACAAAAGAGAAGATGTTGGACAATGTTATGTCATGTCGTGGAGGACAAATACACGACAAGAGAGAAGATGTTGGACAATGTTATGTCATGTCGTGGAGGACAAATACACGACAAGAGAGAAGATGTTGGACAATGTTATGTCATGTCGTGGAGGACAAATACACGACAAGAGAGAAGATGATGGACAATGTTATGTCATGTCGTGGAGGACAAATACATGACAAGAGAGAAGATGTTGGACAATGTCACTTCATGGCATGGAGGACAAATACACGACAAGAAAGAAGATGCTGGACAATATTACGGCATGGCATGGAGGACAAGTACACAAGAGAGAAGATGGTGGACAATGTCACGTCATGTCCTGGAGGACAAATACACGACAAGAGAGAAGATGCTGGGCAATGTAACGTCATAGCATGGAGGACAAATACACGACAAGAGAGAAGATTCTGGTCAATGTCCTGTGGTGGAGTGGAGGACAAGTACACGACAAGAGAGAACATGCTGGACAATGTCACGTCATGGTATTAGGGGAAAATACACGATGGGAGAGAAGATGCTGGGAATGTTACGTCATTGCATGGTGGATGATCAGTACCAAAAATAATTGGCCGCACACGACGGAGAAGGTTGTAAACAGATGTGATCACTGACGCTAAACGGCATGGACTATAAGAAGAAGCTATTTAAGTGGGCCATTAAGTGTTTGGTGATGTATTTCTGCAGCCTTGATAATCCCAGGTAACAAAGGATCTGACTTGTGTGTGACTTGCAAATCGCTTTATCTTGTAACTGAGATATTAGAAGGCGGGAACTCAACTGTTATCGTATTCATCTACAAGGTACATGTCATGCACCTGTCAAATATTAGAACGCGTGAACTAAACTGTTACCGTATTCATTTACAAGGTACATGTCATGCACCTGTCAAAAAAAATATGGCTTAGAAGCCAACTTTTGACAGCCAAATGAAACATAAAGTAAAAGTTGAAATATTGTTGGCCTTGTACACAAACAATGGGGTGATAAATTATGTGTCAAAGAGAATCACATGTCGGTCGTTTCACACATTAGAAAAATTTCCAAATATTTGTTGTCTCTGATAGCGATTAATTATATTTCAGTAACAGATACTCACCTGATTATATACTTATTATCTACTTATATAAAAAGACTTCGGATTGTTCATAACAAGAATTTATTATTGTTGTATCCCTTGCTGGCTTATAAGACACTGTGTCCATGGTTGTCTCCCATAATACTATAACAGCTATAATATTGTAACTTATGCATTGACCTAACGACACATACCTGACCCGGCCCGTCTTCGCCCAGACCCTGATGGGGAGCATCTCATTTAATTCATATAAGTAATCGTATAAGTTCCCGTTCCGACTATCTATCTGTCTGTCTGTCTGACCCGGCCCAGCATCACCCAACTCCTGGTGGGGAGCATCTTATTTAATTCATATAAGTAGTCATATAAGTTCCCGTTCCCGACTGTCTGTCTGTCTGTCTGTCTGTCAGTCTGTCTGTCTGTCTGTCTGTCTGTCTGTCTGTCTATCTATCTATCTGTCTGTCTGTCTGACCCGGCCCAGCCCATGGTGGAGAGCATCTCATTTAAATCATATAAGTAGTCATATAAGATCCCGTTCCCGACTATCTGTCTGACTGTCTGTCTGTCTTGGGTAAATGGAGGAGGGAGGAGGAAGAGGGAGGTGGAGGAGGGAAGAGGAGGGAGGAGGAGGTAGGAGACAGGAGGAGTAGGGGGAATAGGAGGGAGGAGGAGGGATTAGGAGGAGGAGGGAGGAGTAATGTGGAGGAGGAGGGAGGAGGAAGAGGGAGGAGGAGGGAGAAGGAGGGAGGAGGAGAACGCATAAGGAGAAGGGAGCAGGAGGAGGAGATGGAGGAGGAGGGAGAGGGAGGAGGAGGGAGGAGGAGGAGAGAGTAGGAGGAGGGAGGAGGCGGAGGGAGAAGGAAGAGGGAGGAAGAGGGAGGAAGAAGAGGGAGAAGGACGAGGGAGAAGGAGGAGAAGGAGGGGGAGGAGGAGTAGGGAAGAGTTATAGGGGAGGAGGAGGAGTAGGGAGGAGGAGGAATGTGAAGGGAGGAGGAGGGAGGAGGGAGGAGGTTAGAGTGAGGAGGAGGAGGAGGGAGGCGGAGAGACGATATATATATTATATATATTTATATGAATATAAGTAAATAATTATATAATTATAATTGTAATTATATATAATTATATATATATATATATATATATATATATATATATATATATATATATATATATATATATATATATATATATATATATATATATATATATCTTATATAATTATATTATATTCATTTAATTCATATAAGTAGTCATATAAGAGGGAGGAGGAGGAATGTGAAGGGAGGAGGAGGGAGGAGGTAGAGGGAGGAGGAGGAGGGAGGAGGCGGAGAGGGAGGAGAAGGAAGGAGGAGGGGGAGGAGGGAGGAGGAGGGAGGAAGAAGCAGGAGGAGGGAGGAGGAGTGATGAGGAGGAGGGAGGAGAGGGAGGAGGAGGGAGAGGGAGGAGGAGGGAGGAGGAGGAGGGAGGAGGAGGAGAGAGTAGGAGGAGGAGGAGGCGGAAAGAGAAGGAATAGGGAGGAAGAGGGAGGAGGAAGAGGGAGAAGGAGGAGGGAGAAGGAGGAGAAGGAGGAGAAGGAGGGGGAGGAGGAGGAGGGAAGAGGAGGAGGGGAGGAGGAGGAGGGAGGAGGAGGAATGTGAAGGGAGGAGGAGGGAGGAGGGAGGAGGTAGAGGGAAGAGGAGGAGGAGGGAGGGGGAGAGAGTAGGAGGAGGGAGGAGGAGGAAGAGGGTGGAGGAGGAATGTGAAGGGAGGAGGAGGGAGGAGATAGAGGGAGGAGGAGGGAGGAGGTGGAGAGGGAGGAGGAGGAAGGAGGAGGGGGAGGAGGGAGGTGGAGGGAGGAAGGAGGAGGATGAAGGAGGAGGAGTGATGAGGAGGAGGGAGGAGGAGGAGGGAGGAGGAGAGAAGAGGAGGAGGGAGGAGGAGGGAGGAGGGAGGAGGTAGAGGGAGGAGGAGGGAGGCGGAGAGAGGAGGAGGAGGGAGGAGGGAGGAGGAGGAAGAGGGTGGAGGAGGAATGTGATGGGAGGAGGAGGGAGGAGATAGAGGGAGGAGGAGGGAGGAGGTGGAGAAGGAGGAGGAGGAAGGAGGAGGGGGAGGAGTAAGGTGGAGGGAGGAAGGAGGAGGATGAAGGAGGAGGAGTGATGAGGAGGAGGGAGGAGGTGAGAAGAGGAGGAGGGAGGAGGAGGAAGAGGGAGGAGGAGAAATTGAAGGGAGGCGGAGGGAGGAGGTAGAGGGAGGAGAGGAGGAGGAGGAGTGAGGAGGAGGAGAGGGAGGAGGAGGAAGGAGGAGGGGGAGGAGGGAGGAGGAGGAGGAGGGAGGAAGAAGGAGGAGGAGTTAGAAGGAGGGATGAGGAGGAGGAGGGAGGAGGAGGAAGAGGGAGGAGGAGGAATGTGAAGGGAGGAGGAGGTAGAGGGAGGAGGAGGGAGGAGGAGAAGGGAGGAGGAGGGATGAGGAGGAGGGAGGAGGAGAAAGAGGGAGGAGGAGGCATGTGAAGGGAGGAGGTAGAGGGAGGAGAAGGGAGGAGGAGTGAGGAGGAGGAGAGGGAGGAGGAATTAGGAGGGGGAGGAGGGAGGAGGAGGAGGGAGGAAGAAGGAGGAGGAGGGAGAAGGAGGGATGAGGAGGAGGAGGGAGGAGGAGGAAGAGGGAGGAGGAGGAAGAGGGAGGAGGAGGAATGTGAAGGGAGGAGGAGGGAGAGGGAGGAGGGGGAGGGGAAGAGGAAGAGGGTAGGAGGAAGAGTGGAGAGGAGGAGGGAGGAGGTAGAGGGAGGAGGAGGAGGGAGGAAAAGGGAGGAGGAGAGAGGAGGAGGAGAGAGGAGGTAGGAGAAGGAAGAGGGAGGAGGAGGGAGGAGAAGGAAGGAGGAAGAAGAAGGAGGACGAAGAGGGAGGAGGAGGATGGAGGAGGGAGAGGGAGGAAGAGGGAGGAGGAGGAAGGAGGAGGAAGAGGGAGGAGGAGGAAGAGGGAGGAGGAGGAAGAGGGAGGAGGAGGAAGAGGGAGGAGGAGGATGGAGGAGGGAGAGGGAGGAATGGAAGAGGAAGAGGGTAGGAGGAGGAGGGGAGATGAGGAGAAGAAGGGAGAAGGAGGGAGGAGGAGGAGGGAGGAGGAGGGAGGAGGAGGGGAGAGGAGGAGGGAGGAGGCAGAGGGAGAAAAAGGAAGGAGGAGGAGGAAGGAGGGAGAGGAAGGAGGGAGAATGAGGAGGGGAGGAAGAAAAGGGAGGTGGAAGAGGAGGAGGATGGAGGAGGAAAGAGGTAGGGGGAGGAGGAGGTAGAGGGAGGAAGAGGAGGAAGGAAAGGGAGGAGGAAGAGGAGGAGGAGGGTGGAGGGAGGAGGAGGAGGTAGGAGGAGGAGGTAGGAGGAGGAGGAAGAGGGAAGAGGGAGAAGAAGGGAGAAGGAGGAGGGAGGATGATGAGGGAGAAGGAGGCAGGAGGAGGAGGAGGGAGGCAGGATGGATGAGGAGGGAGAGGGAGGAGGAGGGAAGATGAGGGAGGAGGGGGAGGAGGCGGAGGGAGTAGGAGGGAGGAGGATGGATGAGGATGGGAGAGGAAGAGGGAGAAGGAAGAGGGGGGAGGGAGAGGGATAAGAGGGAGGAGGAAGAGGAGGAGGGTGGAGGGAGGAGGTAGAGGGAGGAGGAGGGAGGAGGTAGAGGGAGGAGGAGAAGAGAGTTCGCCATTCCGAATTCATACTCGTCTAGTTCTTCCCTTCTATACGACTGTAGATAACTTCCTTACACATAAAAAGATGAATTGTTATTGATATTGCCGTGGCATGGAGGAATATCAGCAGCAGAGTTGATCCAGAAAACCAAATACTGAGATCTACGGAGAGCCATGAACGCCTACGCCAGCCGGCACGGCACTTGATGATGATGATTGCCGTGTGACGATTCTGTGTAGTCACGTCATTTTCTTCCCTTTCCCTAGCGTTTTGGTTCGGGGATTCTTTCATCATCATCATCATATATTTACGTACGTATTTTGGGAGGGGGAGGAGGAAGAAGAAAAATAACCTATGACAGTTGGCAGCGCTGGAATGAATGGAAGGCGTGTAGAAAATTTCATCTCAATCGGATGGGCCGTTCACGAACAAATAAAGGACATACATACATACATACATACATACATACAGACAGACAGACAGACAGACAGACAGACAGACAGACAGACAGACAGACAGACGGAGATCGCAATTTATATATAATATATACTAATTGATGATAGACGTGTAGAACTTAACAAATTCAACGACAAACAAAAGTAGGTTTGACATAACAAATGTGGATGGCGGAACAGGTGAAATAAGAGTGTGTCACAGTTATGATCTAACAGCTTTTCGGTGTGATAACAGACATGTAATACATATCAAATTAGAAGATTGCTAAGCAACAATCACTGTATTGATATTATAATGGAAAGCCGTATTCTGTGTGCTGTTGTTGGGTTTTTCTCTGTCTGCAAGCTCTAGGAGAAGATCGTCGTAAGTTGCACAGTCAATCATGTCTATTGTATTGTGTGTACAGAATCCGTCGCATTTAGTAGATGAGGTTATACCGGGTGTTTGTAAAGTCTCACTACACTTTGTATACAGAACACATTTCAAATATGAAGTACATGCCGTCATAAAAAATGTGTTTAAATCATCATTTAACTACTTACAATAGTCACTGTTGCGGTCTAACGCTATTTTGGGGAAACTGGATAGTACCAATGAAGTATTCATTATAATTGGTGTTGGGAATATCCACCACGGGCTTCAAGACATGTCTTTACACGTCTCTTCATATTGTCAAATATATTCTGCAACGTGTCTGTTGTTATTTATTGAACGGTAATTATAATTGCACTTTTAAGGTCCTAAATTGTGCGTATATTAGTTTTGTAAACGTTACCTTTGAAGAAACCAAAATAGATAATAATTTAATGGAGTTAGATCTGAAGAACGAGCAGGCCAAATTCAGTGTGATATGCGATTCGCAAAAATTTCTTCCAAAAACGCAGTAATGCTCTATTTGTGTGTGTAGCTGCACCATTTTGTTGGAACCATGTTTCTTAAGTTTCACGTTCATTCAGTTGTCCCAAGAAGGTTCTAGAATGTCAGTAAGGTACCCATTGGCATGTATAGCGTTGTTGAAGAAAACTGGTCCAATAAAACGTTTTCTACTGACGGCACACCAGACCCCATGTCATAGAGTGACTTATTTATATTGCTGACGTGCTGTCCAATATGTCACCAGTTACTGTTTCTGAGACTGGTGGTTCGTGTTAGGTGCGGGTCAGATCTCTTACACTCCAGATCCGAGGGAGAAACTCGGAACAAAAGTCTATACGGCTGAAATAAAGACCAGGTAAGTAGTATAGTATGCGCATTTGCCACCCGATATTCCGGATTAAATCCGGAATATTTCTTTATATAACCTCTATGTGACGTCATACAATCCGGTCAAAATCGACTCCCCATTCTAAATGGGGAGTCAAAGGGGTATAACTCACTTTTAGGTTATATTACATCCCTTTAAAAGCCGGTGATCGGTGAGTGTGCGGGTGGCGGACGGTGGGGTCGAGCGTGTGTGCGTGTGCGTGCGTGTGCGATGCGCGGTCGGTCGGTGTTCGAATCCAATAACATATGTGAAAAATACGACCATTAACCGTTCTACAAACTGGCGGTTGTTTTTCCTAACATACCATATATTAAAACCGTCTCCTAATCTTTTTACGCTATGGTAATCACGGATTACAGGTCAACCTTGTCGCCACAGCCTGCTACAAGGGCAGCGCGTGATACGTGTAATGACGCACGTAAATTCTACGTGATCGACCTTTGTACGGTCAGTGGTTTTGACCAGGTTAAATCCCTATTCAGTGTCCCGGGTGCGTGTTATTTAAGCCGGCTTAGGGAACAATAGCCATTGTAGGTAATACTGAGAATGTCCCCTGCGTTGTTTCTTGTAGCAAGGTGACTCAGCTTAGGGACAAATTTTTTTTCACT
>JACEFZ010015757.1:192500-207449 GCA_014155875.1 Cepaea nemoralis | reverse complement strand
CCCCCATTGAGGTTATTTGCTGCAGAACAATCCGTCTCCATTCGTCTCTCTAGTTTCCTTCTCTTGCCAGTCTTGATTCCAGGCTTGTGGGTCTGTATATATATTATCTCTCCATCGTCTTCTTGGTCTACCTCGGGGTCTACGGTCATTTATTTCCTGAGTGTTAGCTGGTTTTGTTTCCCTATTATCATCCATTCTTTCTATATGCCCCAGCCATTGTAGTCTATTAGCCTTCATGATACACATTGACATATATAATAAATACCCGCTCCATCAACAACAATGCACAATGACATATACAACAACTACACTCTCCACCAACGACAAAAATCACCAGACAGACATGTAATATACCACACCTCACTAACAACATCACCAGACAGACATGTAATATACCACACCTCACTAACAAACCCACCAGACGGACATGTAATATAACACACCTCACATACTAAATCACCAGACAGAAAGGTAATATACCACACGTCACTAACAAATCATCAGACGGACATGTAATATACCACACTCACTAACAACATCACAGACAGACATGTAATATACCACACCTCACTAACAAATCACCAGACGGACATGTAATATACCACACCTCACTAACAACATCACCAGACGGACATGTAATATACCACACCTCACTAACATAATCACCAGACGACATGTAATATACCATACCTCACTAACACATCACCAGACGGACATGTAATATACCACACCTCACTAACAACATCACAGACGGACATGTAATATACCACACCTCACTAACAAAATCACCAGACAGACATGTAATATACCACACCTCACTAACAACATCACCAGACAGACATGTAATATACCACACCTCACTAACAAACCCACCAGACGGACATGTAATATAACACACCTCACTAACTAAATCACCAGACAGACATGTAATATACTCACACCTCACTAAAACAAAATCACCAGACGACATGTAAATATACCACACCTCACTAACAACATCACCAGACGGACATGTAATATACCACACCTCACTAACAAATCACCAGACGGACATGTAATATACCACACCTCACTAACAACATCACCAGACGGACATGTAATATACCACACCTCACTAACAACATCAACAGACAGACATGTAATATACCACAACTCACATAACAAAAATCACCAGACGGACATGTAATATACCACACCTCACTAACAACATCACCAGACGGACATGTAATACACCACACCTCACTAACAAAAATCCCAGACGGACATGTAAATATACCAACACCTCACTACAACATCCCAGACGGACTGTAATATACCACACCTCACTAACAACATCACCAGACGGACATGTAATATACCACACCTCACTAACAAAATCACAGACGGACATGTTAATATACACACTACTAACAAATCACCAGAACGGACATGTAATATACCACAACTACTAACAAAATCACCAGACGGACATGTAATATACCACACCTCACTAACAACATCACCAGACGGACTGTAATCTACCACACCTCACTAACAACATCACAGACAGACATGTAATATACCACACCTCACTAACAACATCACCAGACGGACATGTAATATACCACACCTCACTAACACAATCACCAGACAGACATGTAATATACCAAACACCTCACTAACAAATCACCAGACGGACATGTAATATACCACACCTCACTAACAACATCACCAGACGGACATGTAATATACCTCACCTCACTAAAAACATCACCAGACGGACATGTAATATACCACATCTCACTAACAACATCACCAGAAAGACATGTAATATACCACACCTCACTAACAAAATCACCAGACGGACATATAATATACCACACCTCACTAACAAAATCACCATACGGACATGTAATATACCACACCTCACTAACAAAATCACCAGACGGACATGTTATATACCACACCTCACTAACAACATCACCAGACGGACATGTAATATACCACACCTCACTAACAACATCACCAGACGGACATGTAATATACCACACCTCACTAACAACATCACCAGACGGACATGTAATATACCACACCTCACTAACAAAATCACCAGACGGACATGTAATATACCACACCTCACTAACAACATCACCAGACGGACATGTAATATACCACACCTCACTAACACAATCACCAGACAGACATGTAATATACCACACCTCACTAACAACATCACCATACGGACATGTAATATACCACATCTCACTAACAACATCACCAGACAGACATGTAATATACCACACCTCACTAACAAAATCACCAGACGGACATGTAATATACCACACCTCACTAACAAAATCACCAGACGGACATGTAATATACCACACCTCACTAACAAAATCACCAGACGGACATGTAATATACCACACCTCACTAACAACATCACCAGACGGACATGTAATATACCACACCTCACTAACAAAATCACCAGACGGACATGTAATATACCACACCTCACTAACAAAATCACCAGACGGACATGTAATATACCACACCTCACTAACACAATCACCAGACAGACATGTAATATACCACACCTCACTAACAAAATCACCAGACGGACATGTAATATACCACACCTCACTAACAAAATCACCAGACAGACATGTAATATACCACAACTCACTAACAGAATCACCAGACGGACATGTAATATACACATCTCACTAACAACATCACCAGAAAGACATGTAATATACCACACCTCACTAACAACATCACCAACGGACATGTAATATACCACACCTCACTAACAACATCACCAGACGGACATGTATATACCACACCTCACTAACAACATCACCAGACGGACATGTAATATACCACACCTCACTAACAAAATCACCAGACGGACATGTAATATACCACACCTACTAACAAAATCACCAGACGGACATGTAATATACCACACCTACTAACAAAATCACCAGACGGACATGTAATATACCACACCTCACTAACAACATCACCAGACGGACATGTAATATACCACACCTCACTAACAACATCACCAGACAGACATGTAATATACCACACCTCACTAACAACATCACCAGACGGACATGTAATATACCACACCTCACTAACACAATCACCAGACAGACATGTAATATACCACACCTCACTAACAAAATCACCAGACGGACATGTAATATACCACACCTCACTAACAACATCACCAGACAGACATGTAATATACCACAACTCACTAACAGAATCACCAGACGGACATGTAATATACCACATCTCACTAACAACATCACCAGAAAGACATGTAATATACCACACCTCACTAACAACATCACCAGACGGACATGTAATATACCACACCTCACTAACAACATCACCAGACGGACATGTAATATACCACACCTCACTAACAAAATCACCAGACGGACATGTAATATACCACACCTACTAACAAAATCACCAGACTGACATGTAATATACCACACCTCACTAACAACATCACCAGACGGACATGTAATATACCACACCTCACTAACAAAATCACCAGACAGACATGTAATATACCACACCTCACTAACAACATCACCAGACGGACATGTAATATACCACACCTCACTAACACAATCACCAGACAGACATGTAATATACCACACCTCACTAACAAAATCACCAGACGGACATGTAATATACCACACCTCACTAACAACATCACCAGACAGACATGTAATATACCACAACTCACTAACAGAATCACCAGACGGACATGTAATATACCACATCTCACTAACAACATCACCAGAAAGACATGTAATATACCACACCTCACTAACAACATCACCAGACGGACATGTAATATACCACACCTCACTAACAACATCACCAGACGGACAAGTAATATACCACACCTCACTAACAAAATCACCAGACGGACATGTAATATACCACACCTACTAACAAAATCACCAGACGGACATGTAATTACCACACCTACTAACAAAATCACCAGACGGACATGTAATATACCACACCTCACTAACAACATCACCAGACGGACATGTAATATACCACACCTCACTAACAACATCACCAGACAGACATGTATATACCACACCTCACTAACAACATCACCAGACGGACATGTAATATACCACACCTCACTAACACAATCACCAGATAGACATGTAATATACCACACCTCACTAACAAAATCACCAGACGGACATGTAATATACCACACCTCACTAACAACATCACCAGACAGACATGTAATATACCACAACTCACTAACAGAATCACCAGACGGACATGTAGTATACCACATCTCACTAACAACTTCACCAGAAAGACATGTAATATACCACACCTCACTAACAACATCACCAGACGGACATGTAATATACCTCACCTCACTAACAACATCACCAGAAAGACATGTAATATACCACACCTCCACTAACAACATCACCACGACGGATATGTAATACCACACCTCACTAACAACATCACATACAGACATATAATATACCACACCTCACTAACAAAATCACCAGACGGACATGTAATATACCACACCTCACTAACAAAATCACCAGACAGACATGTAATATACCACACCTCACTAACACAATCACCAGACGGACATGTAATATACCACACCTTCACTAACAACATCACCAGACGGACATGTAATATACCACACCTCACTACACAATCACCAGACGGACATGTAATATACCACACCTCACTAACAACATCACCAGACGACATGTAATATACCACACCTCACTAACAACATCACCAGACAGACATGTAATATACCACACCTCACTAACAAAATCACCAGACAGACATGTAATATACCACACCTCACTAACAACATCACCAGACGGACATGTAATATACCACACCTCACTAACACAATCACCAGACAGACATGTAATATACCACACCTCACTAACAACATCACCTAACGGACATGTAATATACCACACCTCACTAACAACATCACCAGACAGACATGTAATATACCACACCTCACTAACAACATCACCAGACGGACATGTAATATACCACACCTCACTAACAACATCACCAGATGGACATGTAATATACCACACCTCACTAACAACATCACCAGATGGACATGTAATATACCACACCTCACTAACACAATCACCAGACGGACATGTAATATACCACACCTCACTAACAACATCACCAGACAGACATGTAATATACCACACCTCACTAACAACATCACCAGACGGACATGTAATATACCACACCTCACTAACAATATCACCAGACAGACATGTAATATACCACACCTCACTAACAATATCACCAGGCGGACATGTAATATACCACACCTCACTAACAATATCACCAGGCGGACATATAATATACCACACCTCACTAACAATATCACCAGACGGACATGTAATATACCACACCTCACTAACAATATCACCAGGCGGACATATAATATACCACACCTCACTAACAAAATCACCAGGCGGACATGTAATATACCACACCTCACTAACTAAATCATTAGACGGACATATAATATATCACATCTCACTAACAATATCATCAGACGGACATATAATATATCACACCTCACTAACAATATCACCAGGCGGACATATAATATACCACACCTCACTAACAATATCACCAGACAGTTATATACCACACCTCACTAACTAAATCATTAGACGGACATATTATATATCACACCTCACTAACAATATCATCAGACGGACATATAATATACCACACCTCACTAACAATATCATCAGACAGACATGTAATATACCACACCTCACTAACAATATCACCAGGCGGACATATAATATACCACACCTCACTAACAATATCATCAGACAGACATGTAATGTACCACACCTCACTAACAATATCATCAGACAAACATATAATATACCACACCTCACTAACAATATCACCAGGCGGACATGTAATATACCACACCTCACTAACAATATCACCAGGCGGACATGTAATATACCACACCTCACTAACAATATCACCAGGCGGACATGTAATATACCACACCTCACTAACAATATCACCAGGCGGACATATAATATACCTCACCTCACTAACAATATCACCAGACGGACATGTAATATACCACACCTCACTAACAATATCACCAGGCGGACATATAATATACCACACCTCACTAACAATATCATCAGACAGACATGTAATATACCACACCTCACTAACAATATCACCAGACGGACATGTAATATACCACACCTCACTAACAATATCATCAGACGGACATATAATATATCACACCTCACTAACAATTTATCGCAGACATATGACAGAAACTGTTATTGGGGCGTTGCGTTTGTAGGTCTTCACTAATTCCAAATTACTACATAATGAGATGAGCCGGCCAGGCACCTTTTATCACCCCACACAGTTCAAACATGTTCAGAAAGTTACTGGGCATCCATGTTATTACAGGAACTCGCGATAGCCCAGTGACCAATGCACTTGCCTTTCGGCTTGCTGGTCATGTTTTCGAATCCTCCTCCTTATGAGGAAATGATTTGGGTTGCACGGTATTTGCATGACACCCTTCTGACCAAATTCTTGACTCATTTTGCCCAGTGTCAAGTGTTCTTTCTTTCAAACGCAATATCAATATTTGTATCGTGGGTTTGGAGTTGGCATAGTTTGGTTTGTATTCGCATGAAAATTCCTGGCTATATTTTCTTGAGTTTATAGATAATTAGAAAACGGACAATAAAACTTATAGCATTTACCATAACAATTAATATTGAGAGAATCATTAACGTATATACCGCAGTAAACGCATATGCGAATCTTAGTTTTGTGTTCCAAACTGTGAATACACTTTGAAATATGCATAAAACAATGGGGCTAATTATAGTAAACCACCGTATTTTATGAACATGTCGCTGGATTCTGCACCAATAGTGATAAGTGAAGAGATTAGAACAAGAATTGCCATTGCGAAGGTAGCCTTTTGCAAGATGAAATACATACTGACCAATAAAACGATATCAATTGAAACGAGATAAAGAGTGTTGAGATGCTACATAGAACCTACACTTTTGTATGGATGTAAGGCGTGGACAATAAGCAGTCAGGCTGAAAAACAGCTAATGGCTGTGGAAATGTGGTTTCTGAGGAAAATGCAAAGAATACCATGGACAGACAGAAAACCAATGACCAAGTCCTTCAAGAAACAAATGAAGATCGTAAACTTATTAGTCATTAGACGTAGACAGTCAAAAAATTTTGGGCATGTTATGAGAAGAAATGAATTGGAGAACTTGGTGACAACTGGCAAGATCAAAGGGAAGAGACCAAGGGCAAGACCGAGAAGTAAATACCTGGATGGTTTGGCCACATGGCATAGTCGAGACAGGTACACGGAACTGATCCACAACTCTGGTGATCGAATGAGATGGCAGAACATGACCGCCCTCGCTTACCAGAATGGCACATGATGGATGGATGGATGGATGGATGGATGGATGGATGGATGGATGGATGGATGAATGGATGGATGTCACATTTATGGTCACGCCTTAAATTACTTTCCTTCATTGGAAATACAATTAATGTAAGTGTCAGGATACTCACAAACACTAAAGCAAAGAATATTAATTGTAAGAACTACAGACAATCAGTATCTAAACGTTCAGTGGAGGTGGGCAACTCACAATAATTTGTATTGGATTGTGAGGTATATTTATGATCATCTTTAGCGCCATTGAGTTGTTTCATGATAATCTAATCTCCTGAAATACAAGACATGTCAATGTTAATGTTATACCCACATATGGTTTAATGAATGCATAATTATATTCATCATCATGCGCCTTGCCGAACAGCATAGGCCTTCGTGTCTCTTCACATATCTCTATTCTGAATCAATGCTATCCATGACCTCCCTCCACGCCACGTATTCTAACATATTTTGGTTCTTGGTGTTCTGAATTAATTATATCCATGACCTCCCTCCACGCTACGTCTTCTAACATATTTCGGTTCATGTGTATTCTGAATCAATTCTATCTGACACATTTATTGGTCATTGACATTAAGGTGAGTGTCCGTACAATATAAACAGTTCAAGGGGTGAAAGGGCATTCACCGGAAAGAATATATATGAAGATAAACGGGGAAGGTTGTGGGGCAGAGGGCTGCAAAAGAAAGGTGGAAGACAGTGATTTAAGGGGGAGCTGAGGATAATTCTGCTGGCTAGGGTAATTGTGAGGCAGACAATTGAGCTGTGGGGTAGTGTTGTGTGGAGCCTAGTGAGGGCTGCAAGAAGGGTTAAAAAGATAGTGACAAACATTGAGGGTGACAGTTGAAGTCGAGATCCTGAGAGGGTCGGATCGTTATGAGACAGTTGAGTTTTCGGAGACCGGACAGTGAGGTCGGCGGTCGGAAAAGGGTTGAATAGTGACGGAGTTAGGCAGAGAACTCCGCACTGTAGTTTTCCAGGGATAGTGAGTTAAATTCGAGATCCAGTGAGGGTTGAATTACGTGAATTTGGGCCTGGAGAGAGGCTATTATAACTGTCGTGGTGGAGGATATTAAGTAGGCCTTGAGAGACAGTGTTATTCGAAGTGTTCAATTAGGATGAATATATATTCTGAGAGAATTATTGTTCCTGGATGTATATGTACGTGTGTCCGTGTTCAATCGTCATTAAAAGGAATTGATGTGCACAAATTAACTCTTGTTCACTGACTGATGGATGTATGATGCGGTGGTGACTTGTGGTGTGAGATAGGTGGCAAACTCAGCTTCCACTCTGCAGGGAGATAATAGAAGTATTAGAACCTAGACAACGACAAATCTCATTCTGGTGCAAAAAGAGTTTGTGACACTATCTATGACCTTTCTCCATGCCACGTCTTATTCCAGCCAGCATCATTTCTCTAGGTGTACCTCTACCTCTTCTGTCGCCGATGTTTCTAGTAATCCCCATGTTCCCCAAATGTCTCTCTTCTCAGCACTCGACCACTGAACAGTGGTCGTCTCTTTCGTACAGTTGCACATCATTTACTATTGTCATTAGCCTCTTCTGGGCAATCATTGATATTAATTCTGGCAGCCTCTAAGCGTTGAGAGGTAATAAAAGTGCCTGGGAGTTCTTGGCAAAGGCTAATGGCCACGTTCGGTATTCTCAACATTCTTCTCAGAGACTACACCCCGCTGCCTCCAAATTCTTCCTAATTTGATCTCACAAATTCCAGATTCACTGCCATACAAGAGAACAGGCTCAAAGTAACATACTATTTTTCTGACATTCATTTAAAGTGATTTATAAAATAAGACACCTTTCATCTTCTGAAATGCGGATTTTGACCAGGCCTGTACTGTTCCTAAACTGTGATACGTATCTTTCATCTGATGTTACGTTTACCACCGTATACTTGAATGTATTGACTTGGTTAAGCACTTTTCCTTCTTTTGTAATATCCCATTTTGTGTTATTATTTTTCCTTTGTATAGCAATTGCTTATGTTTTCTTAGGTTCAAGGAATGTCCCTTTTTGCACTTGTTATTACCACAGTGACCAAAACGTTGTTGCAGATCCCTTCTGGTTTTAGTTATCAATAATATCTCCTCTGCATAACGCAGAATGTTTATATTGTAACTGTCACAGAATGCCGCGATTCCACCAGAATGACTCTCTCTTTCCACAAACAGCCCAGGAGTTACAGGCGACAGTAGAGTGATTGACTGGTGCACTAAAATGGGTGCTGTCATCCACCCGGAAAAGGCAGCTGTTTTGTGGTGCTCTCTGGACAACAAGATTGTGAGAGCTGATGTCCCAAGCCTCACGATAGATGGTAGAAGCGTCAACAGAGAGAACAAACTGAAGTATCTGGGAATCACATTTGACAGGAGCCTGTCCTTCAAGGACCATGTGGAGACGGTTGTGACAAGATCTCAAAAGGGACTCAACGCACTTAAAACTATGGCTGCAATGGACATAGAGCAGAAAATGCTTTTCACACTATACCAGCACTTGATCCTCTCAGTGACTAATTATGGACTAGTTCTGCTCACTGTCTCAATGAGTCAGCTGGTGAGATTAGAGCGCATACAGAACGAGGCTATGCGGGTCATTCTAGGATGCACCAGAGACACCCCAGTAGTGTGTATGCGTTACATCCTTGGTTTGCCAACTGTTGCTGGTAGGCTCAAGGTGATGCAGGCGAAGGCATACCCCAGAGTAGTTGCTGACACAGATCACCCGTTGCATAAAGCGCTGGACGCAGTTAAGGGTCAGCGACTGATAAGAGGGAAATCATGGATGGCTCAGGCGGAGGATACGATCAGACAGGTGTGCATCTTGGAGAACATTAGGCGAGGAGAGGAGTGGGTCAGAGTGCCAGCGGAGCAGTTCAGACTTGTGCAGAGTTATAATCACATTGAGCCGGGAGTGCAAGGAGTGGCCAGCAGGGGCCACGGAAGTTGAAATCCAGCAACTAATTCAGGATAATGCTCGCCCGGGTGATGTGATTATCTACACAGATGGTTCGGTGTTGAGAGGTAGTAGAAGTGCCTGGGGGTTCTTGGCAAAGGCTAATGGTCGACGTTTGGTGCAGGAGAGCCTGGCATATGATACCACAACATCTAGCTTAAGAATGGAGGTGGAGGCAGTCAGTGCAGCTTTCCGCTGGATGGAGAATACGATACACACACACATCGTGATTGTAACTGACTCAGAAAGCATGCTGAGTAGGGTGAGGACAGGCAAGCTTCGTGCAGAGTGGCTTGCTTCGCTTCGGAAGTCACGGGTGACAAGCATCGTCTGGATCTTTTCTCCGGGGCATGCTGGTGTGCTGGGGAATGAACAGGCAGACAGATTGGCTGGCTCTGCAAAACTTGGTGGAGTATTGATGCATGATAAGGCAGACGTGGTTGCGGCCTTGTGGGAGCACGTGTACACCTCGGAGGAGCAAATGGATCACCAGGTCTGGCAAGAATGCGTCAGCGAGGAGTGACGAGGGGATCTGGCCGATGCTCGACGCTTAGAGGAAAGGCGAGACGCACATATAATCAGATTGCTACTGGTACTATTGGGGTTGGAACTCTTCGCTGGCTTCTGAGGATGGGGACGGAGCGCTTATAGGAATGCCCCGAATGCTGTGATGTCGGTTCCTAAATCAATCAATCAATCAATCTCATTCCACAAACATTAAGAAAGTATTCAAAAAGAAAGGACGAATAATATATTAGAGGAAAACAGCTTAAATTAGCTTGAATACGGCACTTAAAGAGAACGCCGCCTATTTTCTAGGTCTGTAAAATCTCACATTTGAACCCAGTCGGGTCTTCTGCAATCTGAGCGACTGGTTGTATTGGCAACTTCAAACAAACTTCCGAAGACATATTTCTCAGTCCAGCAGAGGAAATGTGTGAAATTGACGGACACCACAGCAGGTACAGTGCAAACCACGCCTAACACCTCGGGCTCAGTTCTAAACACCGATTGAGGGCTAAAGAGACCTGTAACCGAATCAAAGATGCACAGGGAGAGATCAAAGGATAGCAAATAGATAAGAGAAGAGTAACGACTAAGGGCAGTGGTCCAACTTGGTTTAAATACTCTGACTGGAACTTCTCAAATTAGAATTGTCGATCAGAAGAATCAGGTAACTAAAAAGCTAGTTACCTACGTATAAATTTCATTTATCGACAAGTCAGATTCTTATGTTGTTAGAATTTCCTATAGATTTATTTCACACTAACTATCCTGCTCAGTAACAATATAATCGGGCAGATTTTCACTGGGACTGATTCATGTTGTTCCAATGAGAACTATTGTTTCTAATTTGTCCGTGTATAGTATATTCTATCTTTCTGTTATTCTGCCTACACACGTAGGAATTAAACCCGACACCCCACAATGTGCCACGGCTTCGGGAGGAAGAGCGCAATTGGGAGGGTACAAGCCTTACCCTGGTGCTGGGAAATGCAACCTAAAGACAACATGTCATGGCAGGGCAGACCAGGCCCTAAGCCTTGGTTGGCAGCTGGTCTAGGATCGAAGCTCCGATAGGCGGACAGTTAGAGCATTGCTTTGCTGATCCGGCAGCTTCTGCAGCTTGTCTTGTTCCAGATGTAGAGGTGTTACCTTTCCTCTGGAGTGAACTAGGCAGGCCGAGAGAGGGATCATGCTGCATGGGCAACACATGATCTCTATATTTTAACCCAGGCTTTGTGCTATGGAGAGGCAATAACTCCATCTCTGGTGTTAACCGGTCTCGGAATCAAAGCGAGAGGCAACTGTTAAGGGTTATAAGTCCTGTCATTGGAGTAGACACGGGGCGCCACGCGTGCTCTGACGGTGGAGACACCTACAGGTGTCACTGACCAGCTACCGCCCACCTCAAGCTGGGCAACCCCCAGCCAGTTGGGTGCTGATCCGCCACAGCCTGCCTGCTTCAATGGGTGCTTGGGGCTAGGACAACATCTGAATCGCAGGCTGTACAACCAATGCACCAGGTACTAATAAAACGAAAAATAGTAACCTCAAGCTACGGCTTGCAACCTGGAACGTGAGAACCATTTGTCCAGGATTTTCCACTGACTTGACCAATAGTAACGATGTGAGAAAAACGGCTGTGATTGATGCCGAACTTAATCGTCTTAACATTGATATTGCTGGCCTTCAGAAGACTCGCCTCGCTGAGGAAGGGTCACTCAGGGAAAACAATTACACCTTTTTTGGAAGGGTAGAGGGCAGGCAGAAAAAAAGGCAACACGGTGTGGGCTTTGCAGTGAAGAATTCGCTACTGGGAATGATTGAAATTCCAGCAGGAGGAAATGAAAGACTATTATCCCTGCGCTTGGCAACCTCTTGTGGTTTTGCCACCATTATTACTGCATATGCACCGACACTCGATTCCTCTGATGATGTGAAGGATTCGTTCTATGAGGAGTTAGACTCCGTGATCAAGGCAGTTCCAAAATCAGACTACATTTATATGCTCGATGATTTCAATGCTCGTGTGGGCAAGAATTCGAATTCATGGCCAGTGTGCCTTGGAAAATACAACATCGGTTGCATGAATGAAAATGGGCAAAGGCTGCTGGAGCATTGCACCAGAAATGACCTATGTATTACAAACTCCTTTTTTAAAACAAAAGAGCTGCATAAGGTCACATGGAAACATCCAAGATCCGGCCATTGGCACCAGCTGGACTTCATCATCACACGGAGACAACATCTGAACCATATATCATTGACTCGAAGTTACCACAGTGGTGACTGTGATACGGATCATTCTTTGGTTGTTGCAAGGGTTAGACTGAGACCAAAGAGAATCTACACAGCTAAACACAAATCTAGCCCCAGGATTAATATTATTAACACTCACGATCCTGAAAAGTGCTTTCAGTTTCAACAGAAACTTGAAGACGCTTTCACTGATACGTCAGAAAATTGTACAGTAAATTAAAAGTAGGGTCAACTTAAGGAAACTCTTATAAAACTGACGTAGGTGTTTACGGCACTGTGGATCATAAGAGGCAGGACTGGTTTGCGGCAAACAGCCAGACTCTGCAGCCCTTGATTGATAAGAAGAAGATAGCTCTCTTAAGAAACAAGGAAAGACCAACGCGTAACACTCTGAGTGAGCTAAGGCAAGCTAGGAAGGATGTGCAAAAGGCTGCCAGGCAGTGTGCAAATGATTATTGGATCAAGTTATGTGAGTCCATTCAAATCGCAAGTGATAAGGGAAACATCAGAAGCATGTATGAAGGAATAAAGAAAGCCTGTGGTCCAATGATCAAAAGAAGTGCACCATTGAAAACCTTGACTGGGGAAATCATAACTGATAAGAAACAGCAGATGGACAGATGGGTAGAGAACTATTTGGAGCTTTACTCAAGTGAGACCAAACTAGCGGATGATGCCCTCAACGCCACAGAGGCTCTACCAACTCTTGACCACCTAGACACACTTCCCACCATAACAGACGTTAAGTGTGCTATAAATGAACTTGCATCTGGCAAGGCTCCAGGTAAGGATGGGATTCCAATAGAGGTTATCAGTAGTGGGCAAGACACACTCACTCTACAGATCCACCAGCTAATAGAGATATGCTGACGAGAAGTACAAGTCCCACGGGATTTCAAAGATTCAAGCATCATAACACTGTACAAGAACAAGGGCGATCGGAGCGACTGCAACAACTATAGGGGTATCTCACTTCTGTGTATTGTTGGAAAAGTATTTGCCAGAATTGTTCTGCGCAGACTTCAAGTCCTAGGAGATCAAGTCTACCCCGAATCACAGTGTGGCTTTCGACAGAACCGGTCTACCATTGATATGATATTCTCATTGCGACAAATGCAAGAAAAATGCCGTGAACAGAATCAACCACTGTTTATTGCCTTCATCGACCTCACAAAGGCATTTGATTTGGTCAGTCGTGAGGGTCTGTTCAAGGCACTAAAGAAGATTGGCTGCCCACCAACTCTTCTGTCCATTGTGGAATCGTTCCACACAGGCATGAAGGGTATAATCAAGTTTGATGGTGCAACTTCTGAAGAGTTTGAAATCAAGAGTGGAGTTAAGCAAGGTTGTGTACTAGCTCCCACCCTCTTTGGAATATACTTTTCACTTCTACTGAAATATGCCTTTAGTGATCAGGATGGTGGTATATACATTCACTCACGCACAGATGGCGGCTTCTACAATGCTCAGAGATTTAAGGCCAAGACCAAAATTAGGAGGGTACTGATCAGAGAGTTGCTTTTTGCAGATGATGCTGCAGTTACGACCCACTCTGAGGAAGAATTGCAATGTCTACTATCTGCATTCTCCAATGCTTGTTCTGAATTTGGTTTAACAATTAGCAAAAAGAAGACACAGATTATGTCACAAGGTGCACATGG